>VIAB01021192.1:0-19690 GCA_009801035.1 Oophaga pumilio
TACCTGCCATTTATAACCATGCCAGGGACTGTTTTCCCATCCATCTCACGCCTCCATGCATAACTTGAGCAGCATATCCAGCGCCCTCTAGCTGCCGCATGAGTCACTACACCACACTACACACTAAGCGATGCCAGGAACACTGTGTGGATGACATAAGGACGCGTCATCCACACAAAGCAAGAAGGACTTCATTTCATGGAGAGAGACGCGGGAAAAAGACCAGCAACACTCCGCGGACAACCCGCAGGTGAATACAATAAAAGGTCTTTTGATTGTCTTGCAGGTCGGGTTGAAGGCTCATATATAGCATTATAGAATGCTGTCACATGGGGCTGAAAGGTGATGGCCATATCTCATATTGGACAGACCTGGTGACAGGTTCCCTCTAATGCTGAAGTCAGGACACTCTGCATTTTCATGTTGTCTCCTCTCAGTTTTGCGGATCTGTCTAAGTCTTCCTAACCTTCCTTCATGCCTTTCCTTTATGTCTTAGATGGTCTGGGCTCATACGGAGCGTGTCGGTTGTGGAGAGAAATTTTGTGAAAAAGTTGAAGGATTTGATGACTCGAATATCCATCTACTGGTCTGTAATTACGAACCTCCGTAAGTCTGAACATTGCTTTCCTCAATATATGTAGATATGAAAAGATTAGAGAGAAATTCACCAAACACAGTGGGGGAAAAAGTGACCGGGAAAGAGTAACCGGATCATGTTGTGGGATGAAGAATTCTGCATATACTAACTAATCCAAGAACATAACCTTGGGGTCTCAGACCCTCAAAAATTGACCTGTAGTAATATGATGACCACAGTCATATCCTAAATCTTCACCCTAAGCCTCTGATTTTACCACTAACCCTTCTCCCAACCGTGACACATCTGGGAACTACGGACTTAACGGTGATCCTAACCCGAGCTCTGATCCATAGCCACATAAGAGTGAACTTCCCACCCCATTATTGACCCTAATTCTACATCTAACCCTGATTTCTCCTGGAGCTCGACGTCACCCTGACCCTCATCCTAGACGTCAATGACTGCGACTGACATTAGCGGTAAAGACAACCTACCAGCCTCGCTTCAGATCATTTATTAGATATCGATATATTCTTATTGTCGCTGCCACTTCTTTTCTGATAAATCAATACCTACATGTCACCTGGATGTTACCTCTATAGTAACATATCCTAACCCACATATTAGCCGTATAGAATATTATCCTCACCAGAATGTTACTTGTGTGTTATATAATTATCGGAATATTATCTGAATAGCATAATAACTGTTGTCAAGAAAAATATGAATTATATTCCAGGGTTCTGGGGACACAACCAGAGCTGGCCTACTACTCCTCCCACCATTGGTTTCTGTAGGACCAAATCCTACATACAGCCTCTCTCGCTCCGTGAATTTCCACCCCCTTCAGGGAAATGGTCGGTTGGATGCTGAGTTTTATTTCCTGCCAGGACTAGCAGAGTTGAATGCATTTTTCCCTCCAAAAAACTCTCTGTCTTTTAAGCAAAACACTCCGAGTCAAATTCAATAATACACATTAATCCCAGAAACCTGAAGATTAGATTTCCAGGACCTGGACACTTGGGGTTACGCATGGCAGCGTTTTGCGGCATTTAGGGCTATCAGAAACCTGGGAAATGAATATCTGCCCACCAGCAAATCACAGACATACCGTGTGTGGACTCTAAAAATCAGTAAAACCGCAAGGGAAAAAATAATGCCAATATCTTTGGCCTGTGAGCTTCCAGCCCATAGATATGATGAAAAGGAGTTATTGATAACTTTTGGAGATCTGTATGCCTCCCAGAAAACAGCCCAGATGTGAGGTCAGCAAAGAGGGAGTATGGCCGAAGCATAAACCAGGAACGTCCATCTGTGGCATTTATTCAGAGCCCGGAGAGACAGCTGAGCACAATACTGTGGTACTGGATCATTTCTTTGGGATCACTCCTCTTCTTTATCGACACGTCATACCTGTGGCTGACATTTAGTAAGTTTCGTATTTTTATGCCTTTTATTTCATAACTGTTTATACATATTAGTATTTTGTCTCTTCTATAATATCATCTGTATCTTTTGTAAACACTGCCGATTCTTCCGGAATAAAATTATAAATTTGCTAGCTTCGTTCTTCTTGTTCTATGAGCGATCTGCCACGTTAACAAATGGGTGTCCGATCCACTTATAAGAGGTCGATGGTGCAGCATAGTTTTCATATTTATGTGGTGTTGAGGACTTGATGGTTACTGGATCGAGGTATATATATGTTCCTATCAGGAACTGGTGGTATATATACATCCCGTCACATCACGTGCCGCAATATTCGACATAGATTAGAGCAGCTGCACTCATTTTCCTAACCTTTGTCAATACCCTTATTGGTCAGCGGGGTAAAGGGGCACCAGAGAGCTGCAAATTCCTGACTAAGTTCGTGACAACTGTCATGCTGGTGGGTGTGGGCCCACTGCGCCACAGACCGGGCTTACCCTGGAGGGGCGTAAATAAGCGACTACCTGGTTTTCACGAGAGCCTCTGCTGGTGAGGTTAGGCTTGAGCTGCAGGTGGCTGCCAGGTAAAACTCCAAGGCAGTACCCTTTACTGCAGCAGCTGACCTTAAGGATCACGAATGCAGGTGTGGACTCTGAGTCCAAGGCAGGTCAGGATCTGGTACTCTTGATCAAAGGATGCTGTATGTCTGATAAACAGAATGGATACTGGAAAGGTTCAGACAGAGCGGGTTCAGGAACACAGGACAGACTCAGGTACTGGTGCTGGTTCAGACTAGATGGTTCAGGAAGGCAGAACTGGTTTAGATTCAGAGAAACAGGATGGATATGAGAACAAGGACCTGACAACAGACTTAGCAGCTTGCAGACAAACTAAACACTGATGTTGCTCAAGCACCTCCCTACTGAGGAAGGTGCCTTAAATACTTAGCGCCTCACAGCTATTGGCTGAGGACACATCCAGAGTTCATGTTATGTCTCTTTAAGAAGTGGGCTTGAGTATCAGCCTGAGACAGAGGGTAGATACAGCCTGTGTGGAGGTAATGTCTCTACTTCCATCTTATCAAAGATGCCAACATAGGACTAGTAAGCGTGTGGCAGACTCAGCAAGCTAGACAGAGTAACTGGCGGTCGAACTGGATGAATAGGGACTAGACATCTCTCATGGCAAGACTGTCCCCAAAAAAACACTTCACCGGATCTCCAGTCTAGGAAAGGTTTGTGGAGACGTTACCATGGCAGGCCATGAGCAGAGAATGAGACAGTCTAGGAAGCACATAAAAAGTATGTCCTCTCTATATGCAGAATTCCTACCCAAAGCTGCACCTGCTCAAAAAGCAAATGAATGACTTCCAATGGGTCCCTTCCACTGACAGATGACACCATCAAAGGACTCTGAAGGCGTCGGACGGGAATCTGATACCAATCCACCATGGCCTGCTATATGAAGTTTCCTGCCGATCCGGAATCTAGGTAGGCAATCTCAGTGAACCGGGTATCTTCACTTGCCACAAATACGGACAGAGTCAATGGTAGAGAGGAATTATTTTTGCCTAAGGTAGCCTCTCCAACGAAGCCTAGGCTTCGGAGTTTCCCGACTTCTTGGGACAAGAGCGGATAAGGAGGTGTCATATGCTACCACTCAAGTAGCACAATCCCTTGAATCTCCTGCCATTGCTTGGCCAGCTTACCACAGTCGACCTGTATAGGTTTAGAGAAGACAGTTGACATGGACAGCTGAGGAATGAGTGGCCTCTGGAAGGACAAAGTTAGACAAAGTGGTTTTCTCTCACACGTCGTCTCTTTGGAGCATTCCTGGAAGCTGAGGTCACTGTAGATAGCCAGGGAAATTAGGTCGAGTAGTGGGGATGTCTTGATCAGGCAGTTCGTCTTTAATTTTTTTCAGACAATCCCTTCCACAAGGTGGTTACTAGCGCCTCATTGTTTCAACCAAGTTTGGAAGACAGGGTGTGGAACCAGATTACAAATTGACCCACAGTCAGACTACGGTGTCGCAGTTTGTGGAGAGAGGGTGCAGCACAGGTGACAGGGCCAGCGCGTCAATGACCTTGTGGATCGTCCCTAGGAAGGACTGCAGATCCAAAGTCACAGGGTCCCCTCTTTCCCTAAAGCAGTTCAGCCATGTGAGTGCCTCTCCTAGGTGGGACATCAGAAATACCACTTTGCCTCGATCAGAGGGAAACTTTTAAGTCAGAAGTTCAAAGTGCAGTGAGCACTGATTGATGAACCCACAGCATTGCTTGGGATCTCCGACATATTGTGGTGGAGCACACAAACGAGGACCGGCTCATGGTGTGTAGATTTCTGGCTGCATAGTCACTGGTGAGTTTGATGCAAATTGGGCTGGAGCAGATGGAGCAGCCAACGTCAGGGTGCTTAAAAGGGTGTTGACAGACCGCAGGTAGGTCAAGATTTTATCCTGCTGATCTCTTTGGCAGGTCATCTCCTGGAACAACTTTGAAAGCAGAGGGGTGTTGTGTTCAGCGGGTGTTATGGTCTGAGCTGGGTTGGAGTAGTGGTATTGCAACAACTAGGGGCAGCACCAGCAGGTAGCTTAATCAGGAATAGCCAGAGGATGGTAAATGGGAGCAGCAGTGTAGTTAAATGATCAGCAGGTTGCGTAGTCAGGAGTTATCCAGAGGTCGGTATGCAGGAACAGCAATATAGTTTGGAGGTTAAGCAGTAGGTGCAAGAAGAACTTGAGTAAAGGCTAGGAGCTCAATAATCTCGCAAGAAAGGAAGTGCAATGTCAGGTGTAAGTACGGTGTTCAATCAGGTGATCACAGGGTGGGGCCAATCAGGAACTCAGGGCGGAGACAATCAAGAACTCAGGGTGGAGACAATCAGGAAAAGATGGGTACTAGTATCTGGGTTAGGAAAGAACCGTCTAGTGAGCTGAATAGCTCTGAGGGAAGAGCTGCCGCCTGGTGCACAAGAGCTGCTGAGTTTGAGTCATGACAGTACTACCCTCCTTCCAGGATGGCCTCTGGACATATCAGGCATTGGCTTCTCTGGATGTCTCTGATCTGATGAAAGGCTCTTTAAAACCTGGGTGCATGGATGTTGCCCTCTGGTTCCCATGAATTATCTTCTGGTAAATAACCCCTCCATTGTACCAAATATTGCAATCTTCCTCTAAATCTTCTAGAGTCCAGAATTTTATCCACAATGTACTCTTCTTCACCAATGACCTTGTTTGGTGGAGGAGGTGGCTGAGTTCTTCCTGGAAAAGGGTTCTCACTGAATGGTTTGAGCAAGGACACATGGAACACAGGTTGTATTTTCAGGCTGTTAGGAAGTTTTAAACGGAAAGCAACGGGGTTAATTTGTGCAGAAATTTGAAAAGGTCCTATGAATTTTTGACCCAATTTAGAAGACAGTACATTTGTTTTCAGATTGTTTGTAGAAAGCCAAACCTTGTCACCGACCTGAAGGGTAGGAGGGGCTTTGCAATGTTTATCCGCTGATTCTTTGTAATGCTTTTGTAACATCTCAATTAGTTCTGTCTGAGCTTTTGCAGCTTTGTAAGTCTGTCAGTAACAGCAGGAACCAAAGAATTCAATGGACGATTAGGAATAAATACCGGATGCAAACCATAATTAGCAAAATCGGCTTTGGAATGTAGAACTGTGTTGAAGTTTATTATAAGCAAATTCTGCTGTTGGTAAAAAGTCTTCCTGTAGGCAAGAAATAAAGAAGCGCAGGTGTTGTTTGAGGGTTTGGTTAGGCTGGTTTCACATTTGTGTCTGTGCGCGTAGAGTTTGATCCGCACATATCTTTAACAGGGTGTACACAGGGACATGCATTTGCATGCGTTTACGTACGCATGCATCATTTCGCGGTGTGCGCTGGTGTCCGGCGAACGCAACATGTTGCATTTTTTGAAGCGTCAAAAATTCGTCAAATATGCGCATTCATGCGCATGCGGATGAGTGCGTCAAAAAACACATTACTGTCTATGGGAATGCATTGATACGCAAGGACATGCGCATGGATGTGTTTGATGCGCATGCAGACTTCAGACTGCGCATGTCCAGTAACTTATTACAAAACCTGGAAATATCGAACGCATGCGCATAAGTAACGCAAACGCATGCCAAAATGCATACATGCGCAGGTTTTTTTTTTGTCATGTGTAAGATGATGCGAATAAAAAGCACTGTGTAAACATGCGTATGCATGCGGTTTGGCATGCGTTTACATATGCAGATGATACGCTGCACACATATACGCAAATGTGAACTTAGCCCTAGTTCTTTCAGTCTGGTCATTGGATTGTGGGTGGAAGGCAGTAAAAAATTGTCAGTAACTCCTAAAGCTGTACAGAAGCTTTTCCAAAATCTTGATGTAAAGTGGACACCTCTATCAGAAATTACATTGTCAGGGATTCCATGGAGCCTAAATATTTGTTTGACTTTTTATTCTGCAGTTTGTTCAGTGGTAGGAATCCCGTTAGTTGGACTAAAATGAGCCATAGTTGTGAGCCAACCCGCCACAACAAGGATAACAGTCATTTCTTTAGAGGGAGGAAGGTCAACGATAAAATCCATTGAGGTTGCTCCCCAAGGCCTGGATGGAACTGTAACAGGTTGAAGAAGTCCTAGGTGAGGATCGTGACATCTTGTTCCGTGCACATGTTAAAGAAGAGGAAACATATCTTCTCACATCCTTCCTACAATTAGGCCACCAAAAAGCCTGAAGCAGTAGTTCTCGCCTTTCATGACTTCAGGGTGTCCTACAAGTTTAGAATCATGGACAAGTTTGAGGACTTTAAATCGAGCAGATTCGGGGATGTATATTTGATAGTTCTGTTTCCAAAACACCTCCAGATCATTGTCTTTAGAAGGATGGTTAAGAAAAAAGTCAGTTTGGCATCCATCTTTAGTCTTCGTTAAAAATTCTTTGGTGTGCAGGTTTCCCTAAAAATTTTTGGACTTAGAATGGTACAGTCAGTGCTCGTCCTCTCCTGAGGTTCAGTAAATATCCTGGACAGAGCATCAGCCTTGCCGTTTCTTGAACCAGGCCGATAAGAAATGATAAAATTAAACCTGGAGAAAAAAGACCCAACGTGCTTGTCTTGTGGTCTTGCAGACAACCTCTTACCTGTACGGTTGAATACTACATTATTGTGGTCAGTAAGAACAGTTACCAGATGATTGGCCCTGTTCTATTTCTCGTTTATGCCTCTGACACGATTGTGGTAACGGGTTACTTTTATTGTGTGCAGGTTCTCTCAGCCACCATTACATGAATGCTTCCTGTCTCATGCTCTTACCAACGAGTCCCTCCTCTCTATCCTCTGAATACATCCAGGTAGTGAGACCCCTAGAGGCGGCTCAGCATATAACATATTGATACAGGCCCCTTCCAAAAGATGTCTCCATTCAGAGAAGGCGACTTTAATGGCTCACAGTTCCTTATTTCCAACGTCATAGTTCTCTTCTGCAGATGACATGGTATGAGAAAGGAGTGCAGAAGGATGAAGCTGCATCTTGTCTCCAACTCGCTGTGACAAAACGGCTCCCACCGCCACCACCGAGTCTGAGGCATCTGCTCCGACAACAAATGGAATTTGGACGGAATAGAAATAGTGCAGAAGTAAAGAGTCTTTTATTTGTCAGAAGCCACTTGTGCCTCTGGAGAACAGGAAAACACTTTGGTTTTCTTTGTGAGTGAAATAATTGGTAAAATTATTATTGAAAAGTTTTTATTAAATCTTCTGTAGAAATTTGCAAATCCTATAAAGCGCTGGATGTCTTGTACATTTCTTGGGGTAGGCCCGTCAACCACCGCTCTGATCTTACTGGGATCCATGCTCAGACCCTCTGGGGAGATGATACATCCCAGAAATTGAGCTCTGGTTTGTTTGAATTCACATTTTTCGAGTTTGATTTAGAGCTGATTCTCCTGTAGACGTTGCAGGACTGACTGGACGTGTCTGCGATGCTCCTCCAAGAAATCTGAAAATATAAGAATGTCATCGAGATAAACAACAAATCAATCCAAGAAATCTTAAAATACATTGTTAATGAAGTGCTGAAAAGTGTCAGGGGCGATGCTAAGGCCGAAAGGAATAACCTAGTGTTCAAAATGTCCATATTCAGTTCTAAAGACAGATTTCCACTCATCTCCCAGGCGAATTATAAGACGCCCTTAGATCGAGTTTGGTTCAAATCTTGACAGAAATCAGTCTCTCCAGAAACTCAGGGATTAAGGGGAGTGGGTAGCGATTTTTAGGCTGTGTACTCACGTTGAGTATGTGCTTCCAGAAAGTTCTGCAAGGCTGCTGCATCTTTTGGCAGGAAAAAAGCTGCAATAAAAACGTGGTTTTGCCGCTTTTTTGGGTGCATTTTTATATGCGTTTTTGTACAGCAATGAAGTCTTTTTTTGCGCTAAATAAAGATATTAAAAAAAAGTTTTGTGGTATAATTTCTTGGTTCAACACCACCTTTTTCATGCTGATGCAGTAGAGTCAGGGTAATGTTATTAGGGCTTGGTGTCAGCAGCTGTCATTGAAACCGAGCCCTAGGCTTAGTAATGAAAAGGTGTCAGCCCAACATCCTCATTACTAAGTAACTGATACTTAAACCGATAAGTAAACACACACAAACTCACACATTGTCACCAGCCTATGTAAGAGTGTTCACAGAACAAACGTACATTGGTTGTAACCAGACAGCAACTGTTAATTTTAATGAAATTTTAAAAATGAAAAAAAAAAATGCGTGGGCTTTTACATAATTTTAATAACCAGCAGAAGGAAAGCCGACTGCATAGGGCTGATGTTAATATTATAGGAAGGAGCCAATAGCCATAAAGGTTCCCAGGCTATTATATCACACAGCTCACAGCTGTTTGCTTAGCCTTTACTGGCTAGTTTACAGGAGGACCGCAGAAAAAATTGACATAGGATCCCCCCCCCTATAAAATCTAAGCAGAAAAGGCTAGGCAGACAGCTGCAGGCTGATATTAATAGCCTACGAAGGGGCCATGGATATTGTCCCCTTCCCAGACAAAAATCATCAGCTCTCAGCTGTCCCAGAAAAGGCACATCTATAAGAAGCACCAAATCTGGCACTTAGCCGCACTCTTCCCACTTGCCCTGCAGCAGTGGCAAGTGGGGTTCATATTTGTTGGGTTGATGTCACCTTTGTATTGTCAGGTGACATCAAGCTCACAGGTTAGAAATGGAGAGGCATCTATAAGACACCTAATTCTTTAGTAACGCCATAGTGATATTGTATAAAAATACAGACACCCAGAATAAAGTCCTTTATCTGAAACAATGACACAGACACCTTTAATGAATCTTAATTACACCATACTCACCGAATGCCTAATCCACCAATGCCAACGTCTCCTGCAACAAAAATAAAACAACAAACCACAGTATTCCTCACCTGTCCACCAAGAAGATAATTCATAATGTCCCACGACGATCCTGATCACTTTGAGAGCAGTCACACAGATAACAGCATGGGAACAACCATAGGAAGCTGGTAAAACACAAACAAAGCTCAGCAAATCCAAAAACATTTTTATACCTGCATTTTTGCTGCAGATGTGACTGACTCAATTGAAGTCAATAAAAACGCCGCAGAAACCTACAAACAATTGACATGCTGCAGAAAAAAACGCACTGCACATACCCAAGGAAAATTACTGATCATGTGAACAACACTTCAGGATTGTCATTGAATTAACTTCCATACCGTTTTTGGCCAATTTCCAACAAAATGCATCAAAAATGCACTGTGTGCACATAGCCTAAATGGTAGTCTTATTTATTTCTCTGTAATCAATACATGGCCGCAGGGTTGAGTCCTTCTTTTTTTACAAAAAACAAGGGTGCTCCAGCTGGCGAAGAAGAAGGTTGAATGAAGCCTTTCTCTGAATTTTCATCTAGATATTCATTTAGTACTTTCAGTTCTGGCTCAGAAAGATTGTAAATTCGCCCAAATGGAATGGACGCTCCAGGAAGTAATTCAATGGGACAGTCGTAAGGACGTTGAGGAGGCGCTGACCGGCTTTCTTCTTACTACAGACCTCACTAAACTGCTGGTACTGAGGTGGTAGTCTATCATCATTCTGATGAGAAATCTCGGATACTTGAGTTTGTTGGAGAACAGATCCATCAGCATGGCAATTGTTCCTACAGTACTTAGAGGGGAAGGTGATGGTCCTCAATGCCCAGCTGATAGACGAGTTATGGATTGAAAACTAGGAAATTCCTAGAATAACTGGAAATTTTAGAGATGAAATAAGATGAAAAGTAACCGCTTCATGATGATTCGGTTCAATACAGATTTCCAGTTCAATTGTCTCATAAGTAACAGGTCCAGTAGATAAAGGTGATCCATCCACAGTTTCCATATCGATGGGCATGGATTTAGTCCTACTTGCTATGTTATTATCAAGTGTGAATTGTAAGTCCAGGAAATTCCCTCCTGTTCCAGAATCTAACATGGCAGAGCATTGCATTTTTTGGCTCCAAATTATGACCTGTATGGGAACGACAAAATGAGACGATGGTGATTGTGCTTTGCCTTTATACTGCATTACAGATGAAATGGTCTTCAGAACCAGCTCTGGCTGTTCACAAGGGTCTAAATCGCTTTCAGTCCTGGGATTTGTGAAGGCTACGGTCCTTATATTAGGACAATTGACCCGCCTTTCCCCACAAGTCCCAGAAGAGGCTGAAGTCCCTCCCGATTACCACGGGGTGCAGCAAACCTTCGACCACCCCGACCTCATGGGGCTCCGTACCCACGCTTGTTTTAACCGACACTCTGGTGACAGGAAAGTCCTTGGCATCCCCGTGGATACAGCATACACCCACATGTTTCCCCGGGATCAACTGATGCGGAAGTGTGGCCCTTATCAGAGTCACTAAACTCCCTGAGTCTAAGAGTCCTGTCACCAGCACCCCATTTATTGACACGGGACATGCCTGAGGCCCCTCACCGGGCTGATAGTCCACACTGAAGGCGGGATATGCATAGTAGGAGCAGTGCCTCCCTAAGCTGCAGTCCATCTCTTCACAAAACAAGGGACAACAGGTGGCTTTATGTCCAGGACCACGTCATCTCCAGCAAAGCAAGTCTTTCCCCGTGGCCTTTGAGAACCCCTCCGTGGCCCATTGGGATCTAGGACTCACCACAGTGGTGGCTTTACTACCCCTCTTTTGGACTCAGGTTCTCACTGGGTACCCCAGTTTGAGGATGCACCCCTCCCTGAATCTCTTAGGGACCTCTCAACCACCTGGAACCGTTCCACTAGGCCCACCAATTTGTCTGCATTTTGGGGATCTCCCTGGGTAACCCAGGTCTGCACCAGCCTAGGAAGAGAGTGTACAAACCTGTCCATGACCACGTGCTCGACCATCTTGGCTGGAGTGGCAGATTTTGGCTGCAGCCATTTTTGCACCAGATGCAGTAGGTCAAACATTTGGAATTGAGGCAGTTTGTCCCCATAATACGCCCAGTGGTGAACCTTTTGTGCTCTCACTGACATAGTCACTCCTAAATTTCAGTCTTTAACTTGGCATAGTCCTGCGCATCCTGTAATGCCAAATCATTATATGCCTTCTGGGGCTCACCAGTCAGATAGGGGGCTAGCACCTCCACCCACTGCTCTGGTGGTAGCTTCTCACGCTCAACACAGTCAAAAAGGCCTCTACATCCTCACCCAGGGTCATTTTTTGCATGGCTCATCTTACCGTCTTCCTGACGTACGTGTCATCCCCTGGACTTGGGAAAGAGACTGCTGGCCTTCCACGAACCGCCTCTGTAATCAAGTCAATCTGCTGCTGATGTTGCTGCATGTGCTGTATAAGCAGCTTGATTGACTCTTGCTGTGCCATTTGTTACTGCTGTAATTGCTGCAAATGGTGTAGCTGCTGTTGCTGCTGTACTTGTAGCAGATGTTTCAGCAGGTCCTCCATCTTGTCTGACGTCATATGCTGGCTTGTGGCTGTCATACTTGTTCACTGGAAACACTGCCCGCACTTCTAGCACCACCTGTGGCAGAGCGGCTCACTCCTCACTCTGCTAGACACAGAGGTATAAAAGGAATAAAGTCTCTTTAAGAAAGGGCTTGGTTTATTGTAGACAGCATAAACCAAGTATGAGAAAGTAAACATGGCCCTCTGGGCAAAACAGAAAAACAAAGAAACACAGTCCTTTTCCATGCGAGGGTCAGCCCTCTCACAGGTAGCTATGTCCGTGGTTCAGGTTTAGTACACATCTTCCTGGTGTGCTTCCACTCCAGGCACACACTGAAAGCTTTGGCAGTCAGCCATTTAAGCCCAGACCATGTGACTCCTCTATCATGTGATTGATCACATGATCTTGACATCACTCAGATCCTGTCAGGACTCTGAATGTGGAGATGTGGAGCCATGATGCGCAATGACTCGTATCTCCCCTCCATCACTTCACCAGTGTAACATTGTATATTACCTGTACTGTATATTATCACTACCTTTATATTACCTGTACTGTATATTATCACTAGCTGTATATCACCCGTACTGTTTATTATCACTACTTGTATATCATTGGTACAGTATATTATCGCTACCTGTATAACACCACCCCTGTATATCGCCTGTACTGTACATTATCACTACATGAATATCACCTGTACCATATATTATCACTACCTGTATATCATCTGTGCTATATATTTTCAGCCCTGCTGTCAGAAAAATTTGAGTTATTGCCTAAATATCTGAAGCACCCATCCGGAGCTTCGGTTGCCTTTTCTTGGTTTGTGAATCCCCCTCGCAGCTTCCCCCCACCTCTCTCTGCCTGTGTGAAATACTATCCACCTTTCCCCCCCTCCTCCTCCTTTTTATCTGCTGGCCACTTTTATGGCTTCTGACCAGTTAAATGCGTTTTTTTTCCAGCCACATGGTCCTTTGTCTGTTCAAACTCAAATTTAATAACACACAATAATCCTAGAGGCAGGAAACATATATTATCAGAATCTGTATAATTAAAGCTGCGCCCGACAGCATTTTGCGACTTCTAGGGTCACCAGAAATCACAAAGGAAAGGGTTTCTGCCCTCCAGTACAACACAGAGATGTCATGTTTGGTCTCAAACGAAAGATAATTTCGTAAGAGAAAATATGATACCCCTGGTGTCACTCTGTGAGCTCCCTGGCCAGAGATATTGCAAGTGGAAGTTTTAATAACTTTTAAAAAAGGGGCATACATCCCATAGCTCAGCCCACCTAGTGAGGTCAGCAAGAGAAAAGCATAAAGCTGAGACTCTCATTTGGGGGAAATGTCAGATGCCTGGAGAATCAGCTACACAAAGCTGTGCTGAAGGACTCGTTTGCCCTGGGAAGATTCTCCTCCCCTTTATCAACACGTCATATCTGTGACTGAGATAGAGTAAGTCTCTTATTTTAATCCCTTTTATTTGCTAACTGTTGTACATACTGTATTTTGTCTCCCTTTGTAACATCTTTGTATTTTTGTAAACACTGCCTATAATTTTGGAGTAAACTTATTAATTTACTAGTTTCATTTTCCTTGCTCTATGAACGAATCGACATGTACTCCTGTACTATATATTATCACCCCTGTACTGTATATTATCACCCTGTATATCATCTGTACTGTATATTATTACCCTGCAGATCACCTGTACTGTATATTATCACCCCTGTTTATCACCTGTACTGTATATTATCACAATCTGTATATCACCTATACTGTATATTATCACTACCTGTATATCACCTGTACTGTATATTATCACCCCTGTATATCATCTATGCTGTATGTTATCAGCACTGCAGTCAGGAAAATATGAGTTATTGCCTAAATAACCAAAGCACCCATCCAGAGCTGCCTGTTGCCTTTTCTTGGTTTGTGAATGACAAGCTTCACAAACAATCCCCCTCGCAGCTTCCCCCACCTCTCTCTGCCTGTGTGAAATACTATCCACCTTTTCCCCTCCCTCCCCCTCCTTTTCATCTGCTGGCCACTTTTATGGCTTCTGACCAGTTAAATGCGGTTTAGCTTCCAGCCACATGGTCCTTTGCCTGTTCAAACTCAAATTTAATAACATACAATAATCCTAGAGGCAGGAAACATATACTATCAGAATCGGTATAATTAAAGCTACGCCCGACAGCATTTTGCGACTTCTATGGTTACCAGAAACTGAAGAAAGAGTTTCTGCCCTCCAGTGCAACACAGAGATGTCATGTTTGGGCTCAAACGAAAGATAATTTCGTAAGAAAAAATATGATACCCCTGGTGTCACTCTGTGAGCTCCCTGGCCAGAGATATGGCAAATAGAAGTTTTAATAATTTTTGAAAAGGGGGCGTACATCCCCTAGCTCAGGCCACCTAGTGAGGTCAGCAAGAGAAAAGCATAAAGCTGAGACGCTCATTTGGGGGAGTTGTCAGATGCTTGGAGAATCAGCTACACAAAGCTGTGCTGAAGGACCCACTTGCCCTGGGAACTGAGATAGAGTAAGTCTCTTATTTTAATCCCTTTTAATTGCTAACTGTTGTACATACTGTATTTTGTCTCCCTTTGCAACATTTTAATATTTTTGTAAACACTGCCTATAATTTTGGAGTCAACTTATAAATTTACTAGTTTCGTTTTCCTTGCTTTATGAACAAACCGACATGTACTCCGCTACCAGACCAGAAAAAGACTTGGCACTCAAATTGTGGAAAATCAGTAAATTCCTTTTATTTTGCATCCGAACAAACTGTATATTGAACGTTTTCAGTCCACAATAGGACCTTCATCAGAATTTTTACAAAAGGTCACTGGGGTATAATCCAATGCAAAGGAGGTCAAAGTAACCCACAGTTTTTCTGAGCGGTGGCGATTTCCCACTGCACCCAGCTGATCCTCACACACAGTGCTTTCCAGCTGAGCTCTGTGCTCTTACACTGATGCGCCGCCTTCCCTGATAACCAGTTCTCACTCGCTGCTGTAGGACTCCTGTCAATTAAATGTAGTGCTTTACATACATATTTCCAGCGCATCCAGTTTGACAAACTGTGATTTACTTTGACCTCCTTTGCATTGGATTATACCCCAGTGACCTTTTGTAAAAATTCTGCTGAAGGTCCTATTGTGGACCGAAAACGTTCAATATACAGTTTGTCCGGATGCAAAATAAAAGGAATTTAATGATTTTCCACAATTTGAGTGCCAAGTATTTTTCTGGTCTAGTTTAAGTGGGTTGGATACCCGACTTGTGCACCTTTTTCTCATTTTGGTGAATGCCGTGTTGTTCAATCCAATAATGTACTCCGCTACCGTTTGGGTTGGTTCCTAGGTATAGTCTTTAGCATCAAACCAGGACCTGGTGACAGCAAAGTGTCCTGGTGGTATTGGGAAACCTGGCAGGACAGATCGGAGGTTTATGTGTGTATTCCCTGTCTGGGACTGGTGATATACATACGCCCTCGCTTCAGAGTGCCCAATAGATACAGTACAGAACACGACAAGGCAGCCTTTCAGACGACACTTATCCTAGGTGCAGTTCCCTGACTGACCTGAGGGTGAAGGGTGCGCCAGAGCGGCAAGTTCCTAACCGGAACTGAAAGTGAAACCAAAAGTTGTGGGTCATAACCCTGACAAATTGGTTGGCAAAAATAAAGGCAAATTGCATGAAAAATCCCTGACAATTGGTGTCAGCAGTGGGATAGAATAATACATTTCCTGACATATTGATGGCAGCGGTGGGATCACAGTACATTAGTGATCTGGTTTGAGCAATCATTCCTCTCACTAAAAACTTGCACGATTCTTGCGAGGACCATACGCAAAGAGTTTTGGAGATCGAACTCAGTGTTTATTAGTTCTGAGACAATACTGTGTGTAGCAGTTACCACTCTGCTTCTCTTGGTTTTTCTGTCCTAACTCTTATTTGGCAATTATGGCTACGCTGGGAGAGGCCTGGTATGGGCAGCAGTCCAATGACATTCTTATTGCCATTTGCATGACGAAGCAGATTGACTCCACGGGCAAAACCAAGGCCCAACTGGTTGCTGCGCTGATGCGAGGTGCCGCAGACCCAGACCAGCGCCAGAGCCCTTATGACCCAGAAGCCAGCTCCAGCACAGGTTGTGCTGCTGCGGAGGTCCAACCGGTGAATGCCAGCCCTACTCGCAACCAGAGTAGTGTGGACACCCACCTGCGGATGGCCTTGTAGCAACTACACGCAGACGATCGGGAGGGACGTCTGCAGCTGATCCAGCAATATCAAGAGAGAGCCGAGCGAGAGGCCCAAGCCCAGCAAGCGGCCGAGAGAGCCGAGCGGGAGGCCGAGCGACAGTACCACCTTGATTTAGCCTGAAATCAGGGGTAGAGGTCTCCCCAGCCCAGTAGTGAGTCCAGCAATGCTCAGTTCCTTAAACCCCGGCCAGAGCATTTTCCTGTGATGGAAAAGGACAGGGACTTGGACATTTTTCTGCGGAGATTTAAAAAAACCTTGCCAACAGTACCAGCTGCCTGAGATCCAATGGGCTCGATATTTAACCCGAGGGCTCAAAGGAAAAGCTCTATAGGCATTTGCTTCCCTTCCTCGAGACCAAGAGGGAAATTATGAGGCCATCAAGCAGGCCCTGATAAAGAAATACCAACTGACTCCTAAGGTTAACTGTGAAAAGTTCCGAAACCTCCAATGTGGCCCACACGACAGCTACAGTGATGTGGTGCATGGACTCAGAACCCATTTTGACCAGTGGGTCCAAGGACTGTCAGTAACCACCTTTGAGCAGCTGCGGGACCTGATGATAAAAGACCAGTTCCTACATCTTTGTCCGGCTGAGGTGCGACAGTTCGTGATGGACCCGGAGCCAAAAGACGCGGACAAAGCAGTGCAGATCGCCGACACCTACGAGGCCAACCGTAAAATGGAGATGCGGAAGCCGGTCAACACCAGCTGGAAAGGGGGTATGCCGTCAACCAACCCCAGTACTACTGCCGGCTGACCCACCGGAAGCCCTGGCCCCTTTGCCAACCCCAGGCCTACATCCAATTCCCACAAGTGTTATTTCTGCAATCGGACTGGACATCTCAGCGCCGCTTGTCCGGAGAAGCAGAAGAAGAGTCCCCCAGCCAAGGCCTCCGGGCCCAATGTAGCAGTTCATTTTGTGGGTGGGGAGTTTGGGAGAGCCTGTGAAAATATGCAGCATGTCAGCATGGGGAACAAGGTCGCTATAGGCCTCAAGTACACCGGAGTTAAATGAACCCTCATCCGACCCGAACTGGTGGAGTTTATTCTGGGGAAAATCCTGAATGTCACCGGGATTGGGGGCGTCCGCTGTCACTTGCCGATGGCCCGGGTTTTTATAGATTGGAGTGCTGGTAGCGGGGTGAAGAAAGTGGGGTTGTCCGAAAACTTGCCCACACGTTTTGTTGGGAACTGATTTGGGAAGGATGTTTGTGTATTATGTCCCTGACACCCCTCCCCGATCTGACATTGAGCCTAATGTTACTGCTAATGATGTGAATGTGTATAATTTACCTGATAATGATTTACTTGATAATGATTATGTATCTGAAGGTACAGGAGTACTCAGCCACGTCACGCAGCTGGGTGGTATGGCTGAGGAACCCCTAACAGGAGCAAGTGTCAGTGCTAAGGGAAATGGGGAGAGGCACGGCAACCATGAAGAAGTTGATGCTGTGCCACTGACCAGTGCCACACAGGAAGGTGTCCTGGCCAATGGTAACTACCTCATATATTGCACTGCTCCTGAGGTATTGGGGGAGGATGGGGAGATAGTGCCCCTAGCCGAGCAATCTGATGGGACTGTGATAATCCCCGGGGAGACAGCCTACATAGCCGCTGTCAACCTCAGTCAGAGTGTCCAGAATGCAGGTAACATCCTGCCATCTGGATCCTCCTCAGTCAGAGGGATGACTGAACCAGAGACGGACCCAGAGCAAGTCCCAGAGGGTTCTGGTGAGGAAGGGACCTTAACGTCACTTCTGGCTGCCTCCAGCCAGGAGTTCCAGGCTGCTCTGCACTCAGATGCTAGCCTGGAGGCCTTGAGAAACCTCGCCAAGAAGCCCACCTCCGTGACTGATAAGGGGAGGGTATTCTGGGAACAAGGGAGGTTTGTACCGGGAGACGGTGCCCAGTAAATCCCAACAAGAGTGGTTGAGGGAAAGACAGATGGTAGTACCCTACCAATTTAGAGGTGAGTTGTTACGGATTGCCCATGAGAGTCCTCTCGCTGGACATTTGGGAATCAGCAAAACTAAGGCCCGGCTGTCTCAACACTTCTATTGGCTCAAATTGGGGGCATATGTAACAAACTACTGCGGCTCCTGTATCACATGTCAAAGAGTGGGGAAGTTGGGGCCTGCTCCCAAGGCTCCCCTGATCCCTTTGCCAGTGATAGAGGAGCCTTTACAGAAGATTGCTGTGAACATTGTGAGACCACTGGCCATACGCAGCAGCTCTGGAAAGCGTTACATCCTTACTGTGGTGGACTATGCTACCCGGTACCCGGAGGCAGTGGCTCTGTCCTCAACTAGGGCGGATAAGGTGCCGGATGCCCTGTTGGCCATTTTCTCACAAGCAGGATTTCCCAGGGAGATGCTTACCAACCAGGAGACTCAATTTAGGTCTCTCCTACTAGAGGCTCTCTTGTGAGAAAATGCAGGTGAAGCGTCTGATATTGAGCGCATACCACCCCCAAACCAACGGTTTGTGTGAGTGCTTCAATGGTACCCTCAAACAGATGCTAAAAATGCTGGTTGAGACCCAGGGACGCGACTGGGAGTGGTACCTCCAAAACCTGCTATTTGCTTACCGAGAGGTTCCGTAGGCCTCAACGGGGTTTTCCCCCTTCGATCTCCTGTATGGAAGTAGAGTCTGGGGACCCCTTGGATTGGTAAGTGAATCCTGGGAAGAAGAATCGAGCCCTTCAGAAGTGTCCATCGTGGAGTATAGGGTGATAGACAGCAAACATTATAGCCAGTTACCCAAAAATGATGGACATCCGTGTGGGGTTAGGAGCTCCCTGTCAGAGAGTGGTCTGCGGGTGTTATAAAGAACAATAAAGCTATAAAGACCACTCTCTGACAGGGAACTCCTAACCCCATCGCATTGGCCATCTTTATCCTTGCTATATACTATGGCATTTGGCACTGGACTTTTGAGGGAACTATGGGCATACCTGGCAACTCTCTTGTTCCATATTCTTGTGACATATCCTAATACAGACTGAGCTTGGATCCTTTCAGCAGTTATTGCTACGTATATTATATATATTCTGTGCTGTATTTTCATTAGTATTATTTTTTTTTCTGGGAGTTTTGTTTATATATTTTTCATTGTTTATATATTTTTCATTTATTATGACATGCCTTTCCTTTATTTCTATATACTTTGCATTTGATGTCACATTCTGTGATTACTTATATTGCGTTTTCTGTCTTTACAGCGACATTTTGATAAAGGCTCCGGTTGAGCTGAAACGTTAATATATCGCTCTTTTCTTTTTGGTCCTAAAATGTTGCCTAATTGTATATAAATAAATACGAGTTTTTCTTGCATCATAGCTTTCTCTATAGAGTGCGGTGTATCTACTGTTAACTTCGGAAATATATACAGAGATTTACAATTTTCCCCTTCACCGTAT
>VIAB01021194.1:24600-35550 GCA_009801035.1 Oophaga pumilio
TGACACTGGCCACTAAATGTGAGTTTGTCGTTCACCCATACACCGAGGTCTTTTTCAGTGACAGTTTTGTCCAGTGTATTATACATCTTGTTTGTTCTACCCAGTGACAAAGCCCACTCAGGGGGGCTAGGTACACTGGGTTCAGTGGTGGCGGAGGGCTCCAGAGCGCAACCGGTTTCACAGGCCTTGCAGAGTGGCATACTTTGTCCCCGTGGTAACAAAGACTGGCAGGAGGTACAGTAGGAGAAAAACACAGTATGTGTTTTGTTGGCCCTTTTGGCTGTTTTAGAGAGAGACATGTGTACTCCAGAATGTCCCTGCTGCTGCTGATATGCTCCAATAGGGAGAATAATGAGCAGCAGAGCCCAGTGGTAAAATGCAGAGGAAGGCGAATATAAATATGTATATATATAAATGGCACCGCCCAGACCTTATCCTGGTCCTGTGGCCCTAAGTGAGTGGTCCTCTGTAGAGGGCGGCATAGGAGCCGTGGAGAATGTCACCATGAGCTGTGGCACCCTCAGTTGCACGTGCAGAGCGCTGCAGGTGAGAAAGATGGCCACTGAAGAACCAATAAGTCTCGCCGTGTGCAAGACGTAGTAAGGAGAAGAGGGCGGTGACAGCGCTGATATCCCCTGGATTGTGGCCAGCGAGGGAAGAGGGCCCCCGAGATTCACAGGGGGGAAGTCTCGCCAGGAGTGAGACGCGCCAAGGGGAGGGCAAAGCTGGCGCCAATATTGCAAAAAGTGGGAGGGAGGCACAGCCGCAACCTCCTGCCCAGGGGACGGAGCAAATGCGGAGAAGGCCCAAGCTGGGGCCTGAATTTTTAGAGCTGGCCGACGCACTCGGGGAGAAAGGGGGGGGCCGAGGAGCAAATACCTCGCCGTAGGCGCAGGAGTCCTCTGCCAGTGCCGCTGTCCTGCCACGCCACGTCCCGGACCCACACTTACCGGTGGTGTGCGTCCCGGTCTGGAGACCGCCGCAGAGCAGGATCCGGATTGTGAGAAGCGCTCCTGCTTCAGGTGAGCTGCCTTATGGACGGTGCAGGGAACCCTCAATCCACCATCCCTTTAACAGGGAGGTGGAGCGGGACCGTCCGCCTTCCATTCATTGCCACTGTTCAGTCAGTGGCGATGCAGTGGGGGCCGCACAGACACCATAATAGCCTCTGTACATCCAAGGGGTTCAATTTCCTAGAATGGAACAGGGCTGTGGTCCGGCAATGTAAGCCTGGATGCAGAGGGGGATACATGGAGGCGACACTCCATGTACCCATCTGTTGAAGGTGTGGGGAGAGCGGTGCCCTGAAGGGACCCCGTCACCCCCTAACATCTCAGGCATGGAGAAAAAATGGTGCAGTAGGAGTTACGTGGACTCCACGTTCCCGCCTGTTGTAGGTTTGGGGAGAGTGGAGCCCTTAAGGGATCCATCGCCCATGGAATCCACGAAGATGTTGAAGAAAAAATAAAAATGAAAAAATAAAAAAGCTATAGATGTGGTCTGAAGATCAGACCACATGTGCCTCCTAGTGACAAAGGCCTCTTTCACACTTCAGTCGTTTGTCGTCAGTTAACATCCGCCAAAGGGTGAAAAAAGCGGATCCGCCAGAAAAGTGCCAAAACGGATGCAACGGATCCGATTTGAAGGCGGATCCATTGTGAACTTTTCAACCCGGATAATGTATTGTATGCATGTCTGGCACGGGGGGAGGGGGGAGAGAGAAAGCGAGAGAGAGAGACTCTAGAATGGATTTTGTCATTTTTTGGCCAAAAACGGATCAAGACGGATCCGCCACCCATAGGCGTCCATTATGCAAATCGGCGGACCCGTCATGGTCCGCCCTTTCGACGCGCACAAAAAACGTTGCAGAGGACGTTTTCCGAAACCGACAGACGCCAAAATAATGGTGGATCCGTCATTTGACGGATCTAACGAACGACCATCCGTCAAAATCCGTCACTAATGCAAGTCAAAGGGAAAAAAGCGAATCTGCCAAAAAAAAAATGGCGGATCCGTTATTTTGACGCTTTGATGGATTTTGACTGATGTCGCACGACTGAAGTGTGAAAGAGGCCTAAGCTTGAACTGGTTCAGCTGGAGCCAATGTCTGTGGTTTATACTGCAGAGGAGGAGCTAATCTTTTTCTGTCTACTTAGTGTCAGTCTCCTAGTGGCAACAGCATAAACCCATAGTCCTGTGTTTCCCCAGTGAGGCGAAGGAGAAATGGGAAATATTCCTCATTTATGAGAGGACTATATGCAAAGATATTAACGGTCATAACGACAATCTACAGTGGGCGGTATTATAAAAGTTATATTCCTGTACATAAAAGGAGCAGTATTATAGTAGTCATATTCTTGGACATAGGGGCAGTATTATAGTAGTTATATTCTTGTACATAGGAGCAGTATTATAGCAGTTATATTCTTGTACATAGGAGCAGTATTATAGTAGTTATATTCTTGTACATGGGGGAAGTATTATAATAGTTTTATTCTTGTACATAGGGGAAGTATTATAGTAGTTATATTCTTGTACATAGGGGCAGTATTATAGTAGTTATATTCTTGTACATAGTGGCAGTATTATAGTAGTTATAGTCTTGTACATAGGGGCAGTATTATAGTAGTTATATTCTTGTACATAGGGGCAGTATTATAATAGCTATATTCTTGTACATAGGAGCAGTATTATAGTAGTTATATTCTTGTACATAGGAGCAGTATTAGAGTAGTTATATTCTTGTACATAGGAGCAGTAATACAGTAGTTATATTCTTGTACATAGGGGGCAGTATTATAGTAGTTATATTCTTGAACGATCTTTGGATTGCAGAGCTATAGAATAAATGGGAAAGAATGAAAATATAAGAATAATTCTTTTTGGAATAAACCCTGCGGTTATCATTAGTCGGAGCTGCTACATTTGCCATCTATGGGGGCTGCCTTCTGATGACTGGTTGAGAAGTTCATCTCCATTATTTGGGGCTCGGCATTTATCGCTGTGTTTCAGGATTCCCTACATAATATTTGAGGACATTCTTTATTCACAATGGTTCTTGTGATTGGAGGCGGCGGATTCCCTTCTACAATAATTATGGTTGTTTGTGGCATCTGAATGGACTCCTGATTGTTTCAGCCTTTTCTGAGAGATTGTTGTTGTGTTTGAGATGCGTCTTCTGAAAATCTATTGATGGGAAACCACATGTCAGCAGGATGGGGGGAGATTTGGCATGTTTCAGCCGTCATCTGTCTGTCTCCTTCATTATGAACAAAGATGGCGCAAGAAAAAGAGAGTCCGACAGACGTCGCAATAACGCCGATCCTCAGATCCTCTCTGGTCAGAACTACTGTCTGCTCACTAGCCCAAGGACTCACTTTCAGCTGTCTCCGGACTCGGTCGATGAAGAATTTCCAGCAGTTTTCTCTCGTGTCCAGCAAGCCTTGACTCTTCACTTCATTCCTGACGCCTCCGATGATGTTTTCCACCTCGTCATCTGGGAACAGGTCAGGGATCTCACCTGGTGAGAAAAGGACATCTTCTCTAGTACATGTTGGGCGGGTGAGAAAGGTCTATGGGGAGAAAAATCATTAACTGCTGTTCACAGAGGAGTGTTCGCTGTCCCATCCCAGCTCTCCCATAAATACAGGTTCACCCAAGCGTGCCCTTTGTCACAACACGGAGATGAATTGGTAATAGACATTTCAGATTGAGTAGACATGCTCACCAGATGCCAGTAAGTCATTGACTAGAACAAGGAACTTTTCATCCGCCACCTGAGCATCCGTCATGAGGAAAACTGTCCCCACATTCTTCACTCCGGCCTTAATGTACTGGTTCGCCAGATCAGCCTGAAGATACGAAAAAACAGCATATTTTCATGATAGACCATTGAAACCCGTTGTACACGTGCCACTACCAGAGGTATTCCCATAGTACAGGTGTCACTATAAGAGGCATTCCAAGAATACTGGTGTCACTACAAGAGGTATTCCCAGACTACAGGTGTCACTACCGGAGGTATTCCCGGACTACAGGTGTCACTACCGGAGGTATTCCCAGACTACAGGTGTCACTACCAGAGGTATTCCCAGACTACAGGTGTCACTACCAGAGGTATTCTCAGACCACAGGTGTTACTACCAGAGGTATTCCCAGACCACAGGTGTCACTACTAGAGGTATTTCCAGACTACAGATATCACTACCAAAGGTGTTCCAAGACTACAGGTGTCACTATGAGAGGTATTCCAAGAATACTGGTGTCACTATGTGGAGCCCAGCTGTGACTGGATCCATATCTTCCAGAAGGATGCACTAAAGGAAGATCCCACTAGAGGTCATGACACACACACACATCTCAGCTTACCTAAAAAGACCATTAGAGGGAGCTGTGTTTAGGCATATAAAAACCAGTTTAGTTTCAGTTTGCCTGAGATTAGAGACAGCCTCAGAACAGATTAGACTTCAGATCTCCTCAGGACACCAGAGGAGAGGAGTTTAGCTCAGAGAGCTAGTGCAGAGCTGTTCAATCAGTTCAACTTGAGCTTAAGTGGAGGCTAGTACGAGTGAAAGGGAAATCACTCTAGCCTAGTCAGAGCAGATTCTGAAGCGTAACTCACAAGGAAGCGTGCCGACGCTTAGAGAGCGGCGAAGAGGCAGATTACCAACTGCCGGCGTGTGTGATCTTAGTAGGACCCAGATAGGCCGAAGGCAAGTGGAAGTGGAGGGATCAGTGAGCATTAATAGCTCCCCTCAGCAAGAAATACCGGACACCGGGGCCCGAGCCTATAAGGATCTCCACGACCTATTAGGAGAACACCGGAGTTCCTGGAGGACTACAAGTCCCAGGAGTACCACAGAGTTGACATGTAGCAGGATCAGGAGAACAGAGTCTGCCTAATCAGCCATAAAAAGACCCTGTTCTGCCAGAGAGAAGGTCCAACCACCAAGTCAGCCAGGTACAGGACGGATACCAAGTTAGACCTAGCTACAAGCAGGTCAGGACTTCATTATATAACGACAGAGGACAGGAGGCCATACACCTACCAGTGGAGGAATCTGGATGTGCATCCTTCGCCCTGCCGTGCTCCGGGGAGTACCTGCCATTTCTACAGTAAAGGTACCAAACTGACTTTTGTGTGTGTCTCCCTTATTGTCTCTGACGGAGGGACCCCCATCTGTCCTGCATCCTCATATTTCTATCTGCCCTGGAAGGACACCGTCTTACTTGTAGAAGACCTACCATCTAGCTGCCCAACACCATCCCTTCCAGAGTATGTGCAGAGCAGCGCTGGTTCCCCCTTAACCAGATACTACAAGTGGCGTCACGACAAATTATATGAACATTCCATCATCCCCTGTAAATATCCCACATTACGGTGAGCGCCCAGGGCACGGACCGAGCTGTGCTACCCGTGACATCCCCCATAGACATCAACGGGCTCGGTGCCGAGTACCCCATAGCCCTGGTACGTGCGCATCAACTACAAAAGGTGTTCCTAGACTACAGGTGTCACTATGAGAGGTATTCCAAGAATACTGGTGTCACTACAACAGGTGTTCCTAGACTACAGGTGTCACTACCAGAGGTATTCCCAGACTACTGGTGTCACTACTAGAGGTATTCCCAGACTACAGGTGTCACTACTAGAGGTATTTCCAGACTACAGGTGTCACTATCAGAGGTGTTCCCAGACTACAGGTGTCACTACCAGAGGTGTTCCCAGACTACAAGTGTCACTACCAGAGATTTTCCCAGACTACAGGTGTCACTACCAGAGGTATTCCCAGAATAATGGTGTCACTACCAGAGGTATTCCCAGACTACTGGTGTCATTACCAGAGGTGTTCCAAGATTATTGGTGTCACTACCATAGGTGTTCCTAGACTACAGGTGTCACTATAAGAGGTATTCCAAGAATACTGGTGTCACTACCATAGATGTTCCTAGACTACAGGTGTCACTACCAAAGGTATTCCCAGACTACTGGTGTCACTACCAGAGGTATTCCCAGACTACAGGTGTCACTACCAGAGGTAATCCCAGACTACTGTTGTCACTACCAGAGGTGTTCCCGGACTACAGGTGTCACTACCAGAGGTATTCCCAGACTACGGGTGTCACTACCAGAGGTGTTCCCAGACTAAGGGTGTCACTACCAGAGGTATTCCCAGACTAAGGGTGTCACTACCAGAGGTATTCCCAGACTAAGGGTGTCACTACCAGAGGTATTCCCAGACTGCGTGTATCACTATCAGAGATATTCCCAGACAACAGGTGTCACTACCAGAGATATTCCCAGACAATATGTTTCACGAAGAGAGATATTCCCAGACTACAGGTGTCACTACCAGAGGTATTCCCAGCCTACAGGTGTCACTACCAGAGGTATTCCCAGACTACGGGTGTCACTACCAGAGGTATTCCCAGACTAAGGGTGTCACTACCAGAGGTATACCCAGACTGCGTGTATCACTATCAGAGATATTCCCAGCCTACAGGTGTCACTACCAGAGGTATTCCCAGACTACGGGTGTCACTACCAGAGGTATTCCCAGACTACGGGTGTCACTACCAGAGGTATTCCCAGACTAAGGGTGTCACTACCAGAGGTATTCCCAGACTAAGGGTGTCACTACCAGAGGTATTCCCAGACTGCGTGTATCACTATCAGAGATATTCCCAGACAACAGGTGTCACTACCAGGTGTCACTACCAGAGGTATTCCCAGATTACAGGTGTCACTACCAAAGGTATTCCCAGACTACAGGTGTCACTACTAGAGGTATTTCCAGACTACAGGTGTCACTACCAGAGGTGTTCCCGGACTACAGGTGTCACTACCAGAGGTGTTCCCAGACTACGGGTGTCACTACCAGAGGTATTCCCAGACTAAGGGTGTCACTACCAGAGATATTCCCAGACAATAGGTGTCACGAAGAGAGATATTCCCAGACTACAGGTGTCACTACCAGAGGTATTCCCAGAACAATGGTGTCACTACCAGAGATATTCCCAGACTACATGGGTCACTACTAGAGGTATTCCCAGAATAATGGTTTCACTACCAGAGATATTACCAAACTACAGGTGTCACTACCAGAGACATTTCTAGACTATATATATATATATATGTATATAGACTACCAATTGTGTAAATTAAGGTTGTTATCAGCTCCTTGGAGATACTAGTAGAGCTATGTCTGGATTCATGGTATATTGAAGTCATAAAGGCCAGGAGGACAATTTTTGGCAATATCTGGGTGCATGGTGCATAAGGACACATAATATATGTTGGGGAAAAAAACAAGGCAAATGGCCAATGTACACGTTAGATAAAAGTCAGCTGAACCCACAATTTTTGGCCGGATCAGCCAACCAGGTTATCTAAGGAGGCCTCCTGACTGGGTGACTTTATTTGCTCCATCCTTTTTTTTTGCAGGCAGATGAGTCTGGCATCAGCTTACTCCGCTTTCCTCACAGAGAACTCATCAACTTTTGGTCGAGCTGAGGGTTCATGTGTCTTTGTGGGTTAGGAAGGACACAACCCCCATCATCTGCTGATCACTTCACCTTTAGATCCGGGATGCCGTAGCCTTTCCTCAGAGTGATTTGGAAGACCTCCAAGGAGCTGATGTAAGCTGCCAGTCTGGTTAAACTCTGCTTTCCGCTCCCTCCGACCCCGACTAGCAGAGCGTTTCCCCTTGGGGACTCCAGGATACGGTTGATTCTGCAGCTTTATCAAAAAAGAACAAAAAAAATCATAAAACTTGTCACAAATCACCTGAGACGTAGCGTGCTGAGCTGAGTGGGCAGCCTGTTAATTGGCCTGACATTAATAGCCGATAAGAGCAACCGGCAACTGCTAGATGGCTGGGACTTGTAGTTTCACAACAGCAGAGGAGCCGCAGGCACTTTGCATTGGATAGATAATTTGAAAAATCCAAGTGATGTAAAACGCTGAAAATTTTTCTGAGACTGATAATTTTTTAATTTTTCCATCGAAAGAGTCGTGTGAGGGCTGTCTTATTGTTGTGTTTGCCAAGCTGCACTTTATATTGGCACCGGCAGCGTGAGAACCTACAGTAAGTTTTCATGCTGTGACGAGCGATGATGTCAGTAAGGTCACCGTAGTTCAGTGGCTGTGAACTGCGATAACCTTACTGATGTCACCGCTCATCACAGTAGCCGGGTTCTCGAGCTGTGCAGCGTGAGACCCGGGAATGCCTGTTGTTCCAGTCTATGGAGCGGCAATCTCTGAATGGGGCTCCATAGACTGGATGAAGAAGACAGGGATCATCGTGGGACCTCCATTTGGATTACGGTGGACCCTGTGGAATATTTTTGTTATGATAATCAATGGGTAAGAGGGGGTAATTATGGGGGAGTGTTTTGTACAATTAAAGGATTTTTTCTGTGTGTCTGTATTTATTTCTTTTGACTTTAGTAATGGAGGTGGTCTGACAGACGTCTCTCCATTATTAACCCCTGGGCTTGATGTTAGCGGTCATTACACAGCTGACATCAACCTCAAAACCTTTACCCCTATTTCCACAGCTCCAGAACAATCAGAAAGAGCCAGATTTGGTGCATCTAATGGATGTGCCATTTCTGGGACAGAAGAGGGCAGCTCTGATTCATCTGAGCAGGGGCCAATATCCATGGCCCTGCCCAGCCTATTAATATCAGCCTTCAACTGTCTGCTTAGCCTTTGATGGTTATTAAAAATAGGAGGGACCCCACATAATTTTTTTTGTGTGGTCCCCCCTTTTTAATAACCAGTAAAGGCTAAGCAGACAGCGGTGAGCTGATATTAATAAGCTGGGAAACTCCATGGATATTGGCCCCTTCCCAGGCTAATAAGACCAGTTCACAGCTTTGTGCTTTCCCTTAGCTGGTTATTAAAAATAGGTTAAACACACATCAGTGCCATATGAAAGGCACTAAAGGGTGCTAGTTTATTATAAGTATGGAGCTAGTGACATTAAATATCTACAGGGCATCTGTTATGATTTGGTAGCTGAGGAGAGCAGGCAAAAACGGCAATACACCAGAGAGGTTGGAATCTACTGGATTGCAGTACCCTGACTAACCACCACAACTAAAGGCAGCCGTGGAGCCTTCCTACGTTGGTCCTAGACGCCTCGTCACAGCCTGAGAGGTTAACTACACCTAAAGATAGAAAGAGGAAAGCTATCTGCCCCGGAGCAGATCCCCAAAGAACATAGGAAGCCCCCAAACATGTAATGGCGGTTAGACAAGAGGAAATACAGACACAGACAGAAAATAGTATGAGCAAACGTTGGGGCCCAATCTTCCTAGACAGAAAAGGATAGGAAGGACACTTACTGCAATCCAAAAAACCCTAAAAAATACCAACTCTACTAATTGCAAAAACACCTGAGATCACACGACCTCTACCACCTAAATTAGTTCTCTGGTGTAACAAAACTAAGCCGCAGCCACTGAAAAAAACTGGAAAAGGCAAATGAACAAATAACAGTGGCTCCAGAAGAACTGAGAGGAGCCCAAGCCCCCCGGGGGAGGGGACCTGGCTAACCTCACAGAAATGCTGAGAAATATGCAAATGGTAAGCACAAAAACAAAAAACAGAAAATATCTTATCTGAGAGCAGGAGAAGAGGCAAGACTCAGCAAGCTTCCAAGTGAACCAGGAACCACAGTTGAGACAAGAACAATTGATCACCGGCAACCATGATGGGAGGGAACCTACCTTATATAAGACCAGTCTGTAACTCCTGATTGCCAATCCTCATTGAATGGTTCAGTACTGTTTGTAACCACCAGAGGGAGCTTCTGCTCTGAATTCATTTCTAACACATTCACAACAGGCATCTAACCTATTTGTTCTATCTATCTATTCTATTTATTGATCTATCCTATATATCTATTCTATCTATATATGTATATAAGAATGCTTTATTAGTTTGTAAACTAGCTGACACCACAAGTCACCCGTTGCATACACTCGATGTGTGCCATACATGTACGTCACACATCGGGAAGGGGCAAGTTAATTGTGTCTCCAAAACCCATCAGACTAAACACCAACCAATTAATGAGTAGCTTCCCTTTAATCCTGGTCATTTCTGGTGCTTTGTACTTACACATGACTCATGGCGTCCTCGAACAGCACCAGGTTCATGGCCGCATTAACCTCGTTGTGGTTGTCCAAAGTGTCCACCAGGATTTTGTTCAGCGTCGGCCATGACTGGACCGGCATGTATTTAGGCTCTCCGACGCCATTGGCAAAATGGCAAAACATGTTCATGGACCTGGCTGCTTCCAGGGTTTCATCCATCTCCTAGGGGGCAAGAAGGGAAGAGGAGGAATCAGGTCATAAAAGAAAAAAAACCCACACGGCCCAAAAGACAGCTCCACTCACATCAAAGAACTTCTTCACCATGTCGGTCTGTATTTTATCGAACACCTCAAAGTCCTTCTCTTCCACCATTTTGTCACGGTAAACGCGGTTAGACTCGTGCAGATAAAGCTTCACTAAGTCCTGGGGGGACTTCATGCAGTCCGGGGTGGAGAACAAGATGCCCTGAAACAAGAACAATAACATTGTGAAGATATTCCCATGTTAAAGGGAAGTTGTCAAAACTTTTATTGTCCGAGGACGCTGGCGTTATTCTCATGTGCGCCAATCACAGGATGTCAATGGGTTAATAAAGCAAGCTGCCATGTCCCCCTTGTTGCCATCTTGGTCTCCCTATGAACCCCAGACATACAGGACAGAACATTAGAAATCTCACCATATACAGTGTATGACATCAGTGATAAAATAATGCAGGATTAAAAGGAAAAAAATGTACAAGGTGAAACCTCGGCCATCCCGACTGCTCCTGGGAAAGGTGACTTATTATTTCAGCATTTTACTCTGTTAATAAAAGACGGATTTTGGTAAGAACTTACCTGTAAAATC
>VIAB01021195.1:22422-38568 GCA_009801035.1 Oophaga pumilio
CCTACTTGTGCACCAATATACAGCAGTGCCACGCTATATTTTCTTATATAATTTCTTGACACTATTTTGCTGCCCAAAACTAGCTGCAGGGCAGATATTTGACACTGGGTTTTGTCCGCCACAAGGATTGCATATCATTGCGCTCAAAACTCCGCCATTTCAGGCCTCCATAGAATTGTTTTTGCTGTGTCTTAGCCTACTTATTGACACAATTTTACTGCCCAAAAAAAAAATACAGGACAGATATTTGAAAGTGTGGTATCTCCGTCACACTCCTCATCTATCTGTGGGCTAAAAAGTGTGGCAACCCCCACTGTCCACAGTATTAAATTCACACATTTCTCATCCGATTGCGCTCAAAATGTTGCCTTTTAGGCTCATGGAGACGGAAGCTTTGTGCAACCTGATGGCAGCGGCTGTTCCAAGGCACTCAGTCCCAAGCCGCCTCTGTTTCTCCCGGTGTGCCGTCCTGGCATTACATAAGCACGTGTCCAACAACATTACCCGTGCCCTCAACAATGCTGCTACTGGGAAAGTCCACCTAACCACGGACATGTGGACAAGTGCTTTTGGGCAGGGACGGTACATCTCGTTGACTGCACACTTGGTTAATATATTGGAAGCTGGGACACAGTCAGACCTTGGGATGGAACACTTCCTCCCGATGCCGAGGATTGCAGGCCCTAGGTCAGTCAGGGTAGCCCCCACAGTGTACAGCTCCTGCACCTCCTTCTCCTCCTCCTCCTCCTCCTCTTCAGCCTCCATGTCTGAAATAACCACATCAGTCACAATCTGGAAGCACTGCAGCAATGCCTTAGCCAAGCGTCAACAGGCTGTGCTGAAGCTAATATGCTTAGGTGACAAACCGCACAATGCTGAAGAGCTGTGGGCAGCTCTGAAACAGCAGGCAGGAATGTTGCTGACACCACTGAACCTACAGCCAGGCATGGTCATGTGTGACAATACCCGGAACCTGGTGGTGTCTCTGAGGAAAGGCAAGCTCACACACGTACCATGCCTGGCCTATGTGCTTAACCTCGTTGTTCAACGGTTTCTCAAAAGCTACCCGGAGCTGCCGGATCTGCTTGTGAAAGTACGCTGCCTGTTTGCCCATTTTAAAAAGTCAGCTACAGCTTCCACCGCCCTTGCCATGCTTCAGCAGCGTTTTCAGCTTCCGGCTCACCGACTGGTGTGTGATAACCCCATGTTTTGGTACTCTACACTGCATATGTTGGAAAGGATTTGTGAGCAGAAGAGGGCAGTTGTTGACTACCAGCATCAACAAGGCCATCGGTTTTCAGTTCAGACCCCACACATAAGACCTCAGGAGTGTCAGACATATGTACCATCCTACACAACTTTGAGGAGTCCACCAAGATGGTGAGCGGCGATGACACCATAACTGGCGTCACTATCCCACTTATCTGTATTCTGAAAAGCTCTCTGCTCACAATGAAAGAGGATGCATTGCAGGCAAAGCATGATGAGATGGAGCAAGGAACCATACAGGGTGATTACACACAGCTCAGCTTCATGTCATCCAAACCTTGATTGGTTGACAGTGAGGAAGAGGAGGAACAGGAGCTACTTTCATGCGCTATAGACTGTGCTAGAAGCACAACTCTTATACCGTCTGTTCAGCGTGGATGGCCTGAGAACAGGGAGGAGGAGGAAGACAGCATGGTCATTCATCCTCTTGGTGAGGACACGGAAGTCTTGCCTGTTAGCAGTCTGGCACGCATGGCTGACTTTGTGTTTTGCTCTTCATTTCCCGTGACCCTCGCATTGTCAAAATTTTGGGTGACATTACTGGTTGGTGTCACTTCTAGACCCATGCAAAAAGGAGAACTTTCAAGCTCTTTTTCCAGAGACAGACAGGTGTACTAAAAGCACTACTGGAGCACCCTTGTTGTGGAGTTATTAAAAAAATTCCCATCTGAAAACGCTGGCACAGAGGTCACAGATCATTGCACAACCAAGGAATACAGATGAGAGAGACACAACTCCAATCCAGCAGAGGCAGGTGAACACTGGCAAGGTTCTGGGAGAGTTTTCTCAGACCCTCCCATCACACTGGCCCTGAGGCGAGGGGTACTTTCACAAGGAGTGCAAAGTTTTGGAAGATTTTGAGGGAGTACCTTGCTGACCATACCAACGTCTTCCGTGATTCCTCTGTGCCTTTTAATTATTGGGTATCCAAGCTAGATACGTGACATGAACTGACTCTCTAGCCTTGAAGGTCCTTGCACGCCGCTAGCGTTTTGTCAGAGCGGGTTTTTAGCGCCGCTGGTGGAATTGTAACTAATAAGCACATCCTCCTGCAAGCTGAAAATGCTGACAGGCTGACTCTTATAAAAATGAACAAGGGCTGGATTGGGCCAGACTTCTCTACACCACCGAATGATAACAGCGTTGGTGTTATCCTCCTCCTCCTTCTCCTCATCCTCTTTATTCACCACCACTAGATCACCATGGTGAACCTGGTACGTGATTCAACAGCCACGTTATTGTTTTGAAGGGTGATTATGATGCCCGTAACAAAAAAGTTTCCACAGCATGTTGATATGTACTCCCCAAGGGGAAATGTTTGTCAGCCCACACACTTAGTGTATGGGCATTACAAGTATAGGAGATCCGCTCCTTCAACTGGGAAGACCTTTTTCTGAGGCCATCCTCCACGTTTCTTCTGACGCCACCACTAGATCACCAGGGTGACCGTGTTCGGTGTTGCAACAGCCACGTTATTGTTTTGAAGGGTTTTAATGATGCCAGTAACAAAAATGTTGACACAGTACGTTGATGTGTACCCCACAGGGGGAAATGTTTGTCAGCCCATACACTTAGTGTATGGGGATTACAAGTGTATAGGAGACCCACTCCATTAAACTGGGAAAACCTTTTTCTGAGGCCATCCTCCAAGTCTCTTCCAACACCACCACTAGATCACCAGTGTGACCGTGTTCCGTGATGCAACAGCCACGTTAATGTTTTGAAAGGTGTTTATGATGCCTGTAACAATGTTTACACAGTTTGTTGATGTGTTTCTCCTAGGGGTAAATGTTTGTCAGCCCATACACTTAGTGTATGGGCATTAAAAGTGTAGGAGACTTGCTCCTTTAAACTGGGAAGACATTTTTCAGAGGCCATCCTCCTGGTCTCTTCTGACATCACCACTAGATCACCAGGGTGAATGTGTTCCGTGATGCAACTGTCGCGTTATTGTTTTGAAGGGTGTTTATAATGCCGGTAACAAAAATGTTGACACAGTATGTTGATGTGTACCTCCCAGGGAGAAATGTTTGTCAGCCCATACAATTAGTGTATGGGCATTACAAGTATAGGAGACCTGCTCCATTAAACTGGGAAGACCTTTTTTTGAGGCCATCCTCCATGTTTCTTCCGACACCACAACTAGATCACCAGGGTGACAGTGTTCCGTGATGCAACAGCCACGTTAGTGTTTTCAAGGGAGTTTATGATGTACATAACAAAAATGTTGACACAGTATGCTGTTGTGTACCCCTCAGGGGGAAATGTTTGTCAGCCCATACACTTAGTGTATGGGCATTACAAGTATAGGAGACCCCCTCCTTTGTAATGGGAAAAGTTTTTATGAGGTACTAATGCATGTTTCTTCCAAGGGGGATTGGGGTGCGTGCATATTTGGGGCAGGGCTCGCATTCACTGTATAGCCAAACAGTATGGGAGACCCAGTTCATAATAATGGGAACTGTAGAGGTTGGTCAGCTGCTTCAACAATGCAATTCTCAACTTTTAGGCCTTCCTCCTTAAAGGGAATCTGTCACCCTAAATTGGCGGGATATTTAAATGATGGCAGTCAGGTCAGATGGGCGGTGTTTTGGGTACTTGCCTTAACATGTTGTTCGCCGCTGTCTCCATTATTTCTGGGAATTGTAGTCGTTGCCCTCCATATAACGCACCTGCGTATTTCAATCTTGAATTGCGCACGCGCAGTATGCTTTGCCCGCAGATTGCAATGCACAGGCGCGTTATATGGAGGGCAACGACTACAATGCCCAGAAATAATGGAGACAGCGGCGAACAACATGTTAAGGCAAGTACCCAAAACACCGCCCATCTGACCTGACTGCCATCATTTAAATATCCTGCCAATTTGGGGTGACAGATTCCCTTTAACACTGAAATTCTGCACTGCAGGTTCTTCAGCTTCAACATTGAAATTATCTAGTGCAGGTTCTTCATCTTCAACAATGCAACTCTCCAATGCAGTTTCTTCAGCCTCAACACTGCAATTCTGCACTGCCAGGTGTTCTTAAGCCTCACCACTGCAAATTCACCAATGCAGGTTCTTCAGCCTCAACACTGCAATTCTCCACTCCAGGTTCTTCAGGCTCATCACTGCAATTCTCCACTGCTGGCTCTTCATCCTCAACACTGCAATTCTCCACTGCACTTTCTTCATCCAAAAACACTGCAATTCTCTGATGCAGGTTCTTATGGCTTAAGTTAACACTGCAATTCACTGCATAGTCAAACAGTATGGTAGTACCAACTTCCTAATAATGGGAAGTTTGGTTTCATTTGGCCATCCACTACGTCAGTTCAAAGGGTTATTGGGGTGCCTGTAACTTTGGGGCAGGGCAGGCCTTGTATAAAATGCATTGGCAAACAGTTTGGGACTACCAAATTAATAATAATAGGAACTTTGGTTTCATGTGACCATCCAGTACGTCAGTTCAAAGGGTTATTGAGGTGCGTGTAACTTTGGGGCAAGGTGGGCCTTGCATTCAATGCATAGGCAAACAGTGTGGCAGTACCAAATAAATAATAATGGGAACTTTGGTTTCATGTGACCATCCTGGACGTTGGTTCAAAGGTTATTGGGTTGATTGTAACTTTGTGGCAAGGTGGGCCTTGCATTCACTTCATGGGCAAACTGTATGGGAGTACAAAATTTAGAATAATGGGAACTTTGATATCATGTGGCCATCCAGGACGTCTGTTCCAAGTGTTATTGTGATGCGTGTAACTTTGGGGCAAGGCAGGCCTTGCATTCAATGCATAGGTAAAGGCTATGGGAGTCACACTTTCCTTCTAATGAGAACGTTTTTGTCATGAGGACCTCAAGTACGTCTGTCGAAAGGGTTATTGGGGTGAGTGTTACTTTGTTTCAGGGCAGGCTTTGCATTCAATGTATAGTTTAACAGTATGGCAGTACCAAATAAAAAAAATGGCAACTTTTGTTTCATGTGGCCATCCACAATGTCGGTTCAAAGGGTTATTGGGTTGCATGTAACTTTGGGACAGGGCAGGCCTTGCATTCACTTCATGGGCAAACTGTATGGGAGTAAAAGAAATAAGCATAATGGGAACTTTGGTTTCATATAGCCATCCACTACGTCGATTCAAAGGGTTATTGGGGTGCGTGTAACTTTAGGGCAAGGCAGGCCTTGCATTCAATGCATAGGCAAACATTATGGGAGACCCACTTTCTTTTAATGGGAACTGTTATGATTTGGTAGCTGAGGAGAGCAGGCAAAAACGGTAATACACCAGAGAGGTTGGAATCTACTGGATTGCAGTACCCTGACTAACCACCACAACTAAAGGCAGCCGTGGAGCGTTCCTAAGTTGGTCCTAGACGCCTCGTCACAGTCTGAGAGGTTAACTACACCTAAAGATAGAAAGAGGAAAGCTATCTGCCCCGGAGCAGATCCCCAAAGAACATAGGAAGCCCCCAAACATGTAATGGCGGTTAGACAAGAGGAAATACAGACACAGACAGAAAATAGTATGAGCAAACGTTGAGGCCCAATCTTCCTAGAAAGAAAAGGATAGGAAGGACACTTACTGCAATCCAAAAAACCCTAAAAAATACCAACTCTACTAATTGCCAAAACACCTGAGATCACACGACCTCTACCACCTAAATTAGTTCTCTGGTGTAACAAAACTAAGCCGCAGCCACTGAAAAAACTGGAAAAGGCAAATGAACAAATAACAGTGGCTCAGATAAACTGAGAGGAGCACAAGCCCCCGGAGGGGACCTGGCTGACCTCCACAGAAGTGCAGAGAACAATGCAAAAAGCAAGCACAAAAATAAAAGCAGAAAATATCTTATCTGATAGCAGAAGATGCAGGCAAGAGTCAGCAAGCTTCAAAGAGAACCAGGAACCACAGTTGAGACAAGAACAATTGATCACCGGCAAACATGATGGGAGGGAACCTCCCTTATATAAGACCAGTCTGTAACTCCTGATTGCCAATCTTCACAATCTTCATTGAATGGTTCAGTACTGTTTGTAACCACCAGAGGGAGCTTCTGCTCAGAATTCATTTCTAACACATTCAGAACAGGGAACATTTTTCATGAGGTCTCGTCAAAGGGGTATGAGGGGTGCGTCCTAATTTTTGGTAGCCCAGCCACTCACTGCATAGGCAATAAGTATAGGAGGCCCACTGTTTAATGTTCGGAACAACAAAGCATAGCTGCCTGATGGCCCTTTAAGAATATTAATGCAGCCTGATGCCCATATAAAAATAGGCTTTGTGACTTTCAAAGTCTCTCCTTCATAAATGAAACAGGATGTGTCTGATGATGTGTCACACACTACATGGCCAGCTAAGGTTGTTAAATGTTAAAATGACATTTCCCTGTGAATGCATTTGTATTGGTTGAAAGCAATGCTAAAGTTGAAAACCACTTAAAAAACACTAAGTGTGTGTCACACCGTTGGGTCCGTCGGTACTGTCCTGTCTTTCTTACCCGGCGTCCGGGCACGCTCCTGGATCACCGCCCCTCCCGGCATCTCAGCGCGCTCCTGTCTCTCCTCCTCTCCTGCAGTCCCGGCGCGCTCCCTCTGCGGTGCGTTGAGTGTGCGTGCACGCTGGGCTCAGTGGTGCACGCGCACAGACCTTGTCCTAAACCCGCCGCTCGCTCCTTGTGGCTCCGGTGCACTTTGTACCGGTAATACTTGGGGCACTTCCTATATCAGGCTGCCGTGCGTCTCAAACGGCGACTGATTTTCAATTGTGCTCTGTATTGACGCTTGCCCTGTGTTCTCCTGTTGCCCTGCTCTCCAGGACCTTCTCCTATCTGCTGTGTTCACCTACTCTCCATTTTTTGTCTTTTCCAGCTCCCCGCCAGTGCTCCAGTATTCCAGCCGTGTCCTCCGTCTGTGTTCTCCTGTATCCCAGCCTTGCTCCCCATCGGTTTTCTCCTGTATTCCAGCCGTGTCCTCTGTCTGTGTTCTCCTGTATCCCAGCCTTGCTCCCCATCGGGGTTCTTCTGTATTCCAGCCGCGTCATCCGTTTGTGTTCTCTTGTCTCCTAGCCGTGTCCTCAGTCTGTGTTCTTCTGTATCCCAGCTGAGCCTCTGCTTGTTGTCCATTGTCTCAGCCAGTCCCATCTTGTCATTAGTCGTTCCACCATTCGCTTGGGTCTCCTCTAGTTCGTCCCTGGATACCAACTGTCGCAGCGATAGTCTCCCTTGGGCCTGCCCCTAACGCTCCCTGTATAGGGGGTGGTTCCCCAGGTAAGCTCGCCCTGGAAAGGGTCATTGTCGCGATCCTGCGGGTTCACTTTTGGAAGACCACAAGTCCTCACAGTACAATCAAGCCTTCGACCCCGCTGGTGCCTCGGCCGCAACTCAAAAGGAGTTGCTCTTTTTGCGGGAGAACCAGACCCGTATTGTGACGTTTATGAAATCCATGGACACCCGGCTGTCCGCTCTGCAGACTTCTGACCCAGGAAACGCTTCGCTTTTGGCCAGTCTCCAACAGTAGCTCGCTCAGCAGCGGGACACCCAGGCCCACATCCTTAGATACATGGCGTCTGTGGACGACTGACTGCTTTCCCTCCAGTCATCCGCCGCTGCTGCCGCTCTGCCTCGTGACCCTACTCCTCACCCCCGCCACGTTTATGAAAGCCTCTCAGGTTTAGCGGTGATCCCAAATTGTGTAGAGGGTTCTTGAATCAATGTCGTCTTCATTTTGAGCTGTTGCCACAGCAGTGCGCTACAGATCGTGCCAAAGTGGCATTTATTATGTCTCATCTTGAGGGGGAGGCTTTAGTGTGGGTAAACTCCTTGTGGGAACGGGATGACCCTGTTGTTTCTAGTATCCAAACTTTTTTGGATACTTTTCGCAGGGTGTTTGATGAGCCTGGCCATTTGGCTTCCACTACTGAGTCGCTTTTTAACCTCTACGAAGGTACCCTTTCTGTAGGACAATATGCCATCCGGTTCCGCACTTTGTCCTCCGAGCTGGGGTGGAACAATGAGGCCTTGGTAGGAGCTTTTTGGCGAGGTCTATCGGCTCGAATTAAGGATGAACTGGCAGGAAGGGACTCACATACTTCTTGGGAGGAGCTAATCTCCTTGGTGACTTGCATAGATCTTCTCTTCCAGGAGCGCTCTCGCGAGTCAGCCAGAGAGAGAAGACCTCCTCGTCTATCCTCAGTGACACTTAGTCCCTCCCGTTCACTGTCTATGTCAGTTTCTGCAGTTCCGGCAACTGAGCCTATGCAGGTGAACCGGCTCAAGCCTATTGGCCAGCGCCGTAAGGAGAGGCTTGCTCAGGGACTTTGTTTTTAAAGCGGCAGTGCATCTCATCTACACCGTTCCTGTCCCGTGAAGCCGGGAAATGCCTCCGCCTAGCACAGGCAAGAGAGGTCTTCCTAGGTGCTTGCATTTCCACTCTGCCTTTGACTCTCTCTGCTCTTTTGATTTTGGGTTCCAGTCGTTTCTCTGAGGTGGCTTACATTGACTCGGGCGCAGAGGGTAACTTCATTCAGCTTGAGGCGGTTAGAAAATTTCAAATTCCTGTCATGTCCCTGGAGACTCGGCGGTAGTTAGCTTCGGTTGATGGCAGACCTTTACGGGAGACCGTTACTCACCGAGGAAGTGAGATGATAGTCTTCTATGTTCTGCCCTCGTTGTCTCATACTTTCCTTCTGGGACTTCCGTGGTTAAGAACTCACGAACCTATTCTAGATTGGCAGTCTGGAGACATTCTGCGTTGGGGATTATCCTGCCAGAAAAGGTGCTTGCTACCCGTTCAGCCTGCGGGCTCTCTTCAGCCTGCCCACGGACCTGCAGATTTGCCTTCGGTCTACTGGTCTTTTGTGGACGTGTTCAACAAGAGAGAGGCGGACAGTCTGCCTCCACATCGTCCGTATAAATGCCCTATCGACCTCGTGCCAGGTTCTACACCACCTAGGGGTCGTATTTACCCATTGTCTCATACTGAGACGCAGGCAATGACCGAGTATGTTCATGAGAATTTGGCTAGAGGCTTTATCCAGAAGTCCTACTCACCCGCAGGCACGGGTTTCTTCTTTGTTAAGAAAAGGATAGGTCTCTCCGTCCCTGCATTGACTACCTGGGTCTCAATGACATCACCGTAAAGAACAAGTACCCCCTTCCACTTATTCCGGAACTTTTCGACCGGCTGCGGGGAGCACAAATTTTCACAAAGCTGGATCTTCGTGGGACCTACAATCTAATTCGTATCCATCCAGGAGATGAGTGGAAGACCGCGTTTACTACCCGTGATGGACATTATGAGTATTTAGTGATGCCCTTCGGCTTATGCAATGCTCCTGCAGTATTCCAGGAGTTTGTCAACGACATTTTCTGGGATCTACTGTACTCCTGCGTGGTGGTATACTTGGATGATATTCTTTTATCTTCTCCGGACCTGACTACCCACAGGAGAGACATCCACCAAGTTTTGCTGCATCTAAGGGAGAACCTTCTTTTTGCTAAGCTTGAGAAGTGTGCCTTTGACCAGTTGTCTCTTCCGTTCCTCGATTATATCATCTCAGACTATGGCTTACGTATGGATCCAGGAAAGGTGTCCGTCGTGCTCAACTAGTCGCGCCCCAATGGAGTGAAGTTGATTCAGCGATTCCTGGGATTCGCAAATTACTACCGGCAGTTTACCCCACACTTCTCCTCCTTGACCCATTCGATTTCCTCTCTGATCCGCAAGGGAGCCAACCCTCATAATTGGTCATCCGAGGCTGAAGAGGCCTTCTTGTCCTTGAAACAAGCCTTTGCTTCAGCTCCTGTGCTCCATCGTCCTGAGGCTAACAAACCCTTTATTCTTGAGTTAGACGCATCTACCTTAGGGTCCGGTGCAGTGCTGTCCCAAAGATCTCCTTCCGGTCGGATTATGACCTGCGGCTTCTTTTCCAAGACATTCTCCCCCTCAGAATGGAATTATTCCATTGGTGACAGGGAACTGTTAGCCATCAAGTTGGCGCTAGAGGAGTGGCGGTATTTATTGGAGGGAGCTGTACATCCTTTTAACCTGGCATACATCCAAAAGACCCAAAGACTTAATCCAAGACAAGTCAGGTGGTCTCTGTTTTTTGCCCTTTTTGATTTCGAGCTTCATTTCCGTCCGGGCAATAAGAATCTCAAAGCTGACGCGTTGTCCAGGTCCTTTTTGTCTGTCAACACCGAAGAGGAGCCCACATACATCTTAGACCCTTCCAAGGTCATCACGGTAGCTCCCGTCAGTCTAACCTTCCTACCTCCGGGAAAGACGTTTGTTCCAGTGAACCATAGGAGGCGAGTCTTACACTGGGGTCATGCCTCCAAACTGGCCGGTCATGTCGGTGGGAAGAAAACCCTCATCCTCGTGTCTCGCTACTACTGGTGGCCTACTCTACGTCAAGGTGTCCAAAGTTTCGTAGCCTCCTGTCCTTCGTGTGCCAAGAACAAGGTTCCTCAGCAGTTACCCTCTGGTCTCCTGTACCCACTTCCAATTCCCTCAACTCCTTGGCAGCACATTGCTATGGACTTTATAACCGATTTGCCCCAGTCTTCTGGTTGTACCGTAATCCTCGTGGTGGTAGATCAATTCTCCAAAATGGCCCATTTCATCCCTCTGCCTGGTTTGCCTTCGGCTCCTGAGTTGGCAGAGGTCTTCATCAAACATATCTTTCGGCTTCATGGCTTTCCTCAACACATTGTTTTGGACAGAGGAGTCCAGTTCACTTCTCGATTTTGGAGAGCTCTTTGTAAACTCATGAGGATCACGCTGGATTTCTCTTCAGCCTATCACCCCCAGACCAACAGCCAGGTGGAACGTACTAATCAGGTCTAGGTGACGTATCTCCGCCACTTCTCCAATGTATATCAGAAAAACTGGTCCAGCTTGCTTTTTTGGGCAGAATTTGCTTACAACAATCATACCAGCGAGTCTTCCTACAAGTCGCCTTTTTTCATCATCTATGGGCAACATCCTGGTGTACCTTTGCCGGTTTCTCCTGTCTCCGGTGTGCCAGCGGCGGATCTTCTGTCTGGGGAGTTCTCCAGGATCTGGCAGGAGACCAAGACCAAGCTGGTGCGTGCTCGCCTCAGAATGAAAATACATGCAGATAAAAGGCGTTTGGATTCTCCAGTATTCCATCCTGGTGACAAGGTCTGATTAGCGTCCAAATTTATTCGCCTTAAGATTCCCTCATGTAAATTGGGTCCCCGTTATATCGGACCTTTTGAGGTTTTGGCTCGCATTAATGATGTTGCTTACAAGTTGATGTTACCCGCCTCGCTTCGCATCCCCAATTCATTTCACGTTTCTCTCCTGAAACCAGTTACCCTCAACCAGTTTCATGCCTCTACTGGGCATTCTTCTTTGCCTGTTTCTTCCGAGGATGTCTTTGAAGTTAGGGACATCCTCGTCATGAAAAAGGTACGGGGAGGACCTTTTTCTGATTGATTGGAAAGGCTTTGGTCCTGAGGAGAGATCTTGAGAACATCAGGAGAACATCCAGGCTCCTCGAATCTTGGCGAGATTTCTTTCCGGCCTTAGGAGGAGAGGGTGTGAAGGGGGGTACTGTCACACCGTCGGGTCTGTCGGTCCGTCCTGTGATACTTACCCGGCGTCCTGGTGCGCTCCTGGCTCACTGCCCCTCCCAGCGTCTCGGTACGCTCCTGTCTCTCCTCCTGTCCTGTAGTCCCGGCGTGCTCCCTCTGCGGTGCGTCGAGTGCGTGTGCGCACTCGGCTCAGCGGCGCACGCGCACAGGCCTTGTCCTGAACCCGGCCGCTCGCTCCTTGTGGCTCCGGTGCACTTTGTACCGGAAGTACTTGGGGCACTTCCTATATCAGGCTGCCGTGCGTCTCAATCGGCGACTGATTGTCATTTGTGTTCTGTATTGATGCTGGCCCTGTGTTCTCCTGTTGCCCTGCTCTCCAGGACCTTCTCCTATCTGCTGTGCTCACCTACTCTCCATTTTTTGTCTTTTCCAGCTCCCCGCCAGTGCTCCAGTATTCCAGCTGTGTCCTCCGTCTGTGTTCTCCTGTATCTTAGCCTTGCTCCCCATCGGTGTTCTTCTGTATTCCAGCCGGGTGCTCCGTCTGTGTTCTCTTGTATCCCAGCTGCGTCCTCCGTCTGTGTTCTTCTGTATCCCAGTCGAGCCTCTGCTTGTTGTCCATTGTCTCAGCCAGTCCCATCTTGTCATTAGGGGTTCAACCACTCGCTTGGGTCTCCTCTAGTTTGTCCCTGGATACCAGCTGTCACGGCGATAGTCTCCCTTGAGCCTGCCCCTGACTCTCCCTGTATAGGGGGTGGTTCCCCAGGTCAGCTCGCCCTGGGGAGCGTCGTTTTCGCGATCCTGTGGGTTCACTTTTGGAAGACCTCAAGTCCTCACAGTGTGTACATAGCCCAATTGGTGGAGGTACATTTTTATTTGGGGTTATTTATTTTGCCTTACATACAAATCATTACACTGCAAAGGATGTTCCTTAAAACATTTTACAGGAAAATCCAGTTTGGTTTCGTTTTTGTATGTTTTAGTGTGCGCCTGTAAAAGTGGCATAACACTCTGACAACATTTCTCACAGCAGTGACCTAGGAGTCAGAAATGCTTCCAGGGGTCTTCCCCATGATGTTCCCATGTCATTTGTGCATTGTTCCCATAGATTTCCGATGTTCTGATACCCTAGATCATGGGCGGACATACCGCCGGTTCAACCGTTCAACCGGTGCAACTGCACCGCCGGAGGGGGCCAACAAACGGACATAAAGCAATGAGGTGAATGATAGCTGGAAGCAGTATTACTGCTAACAGGAGAAGCAGGGAGGCCCGCTTTACTGCACACATATGATATGACGGTCAAACGGGCCCCCTTCCTGACCTCGCTTGTTAGCATACATTATGCTGCTGTCCAGCTGTCACTGGTGCGATGCGGTTATGGGCTTCAGATGCAGGAACAAGAAGAGAGGAGTGACGGAATGGGAGGGGGAGGGACTCTCAGTGAGTCACTGAAGCTGGCTCTGCTGGTAACTCACTGCTGCTGCTGTGCACGTGCGCATGTAAAAGGATGAACAGGAACAGTGTTGTCGGTTCGAGATGCGCTCTGGAGACGGAACTATCGTAGGAACACGAGAGACTTGGCGGGAAGGCGACTACAGAGTAGGATGAAGGTTAACTCCCTCTCCTCTCCTCTAATTATCACCGCCACTGATGCCAGTTCATTACAGACTGACTCACCCTTCCAGCCATTACTGGGTGTCCTTCTACCGACCTGATCCATAACTTGCAGTGCAGTAGACGCTTCTCATTTTCCCGAACTTTGTGAGTCCATGCAAGGCCTTGCCACTCCTGCGGCCTGCACAGCGGCGTGCTCCCGGTGTACTGCGTCACTCCCGAGGACCAACAGTAGGAACTTCATCCACGCATCAATGGACCCAAGACCCACAGACCCGGATACTTCGGCATGGTCAGGAGACAGTGCATCTCATTCCTATGCAGCAGAGACAGAGACTTTGTTCACGGACTACGACGCCATTGGGAGTTGTTCCAATCATCCCCCAACAAGAACTCCAACAGATAATTAATTACTCTCCTATCCCCTTCCCTCTTTTGGATATTGTATTGTTTGTGCAAGTTCAGTTTCCATATCAGGTGTTTCATTGTCTAATCCTCTCCCTGTGTGGAGTATTCCCTGAATGCTAAGATAACCTGTTAAGGTAAATTCTTGTTAACCCCTTCTCTGCCTCCTGTTCTTTACTGCATCTGACGAGCCTTTACATTTTGGCATAGTTGGCAAGATGAGGTCCAGCAGCATGGAGTCGGCAGAACAGGCAGCTGGCCCCAGGACCAATATCTCCCTGTGGGCCATGTTAAGTAATTCGCCAAAATTTACGGGGTCCAACACCATGTTGTGGAGCAAAACGGAGCCCATGAAGGGGATGTTGAGAATGCACCCGACGACTCTCGCGTTAGAGGTTGAGGTGGCCATTATGGGCATGGACGGAGAGACCAGAGACTCCGTGATGCTACGTAACCCCTAAGACCTTGACACGTTAACCAAAGTACTTAAGATTTTGGAGGTGACCCATGGGGACCCCACTGACGTAGGGGAACTTAGGACTTGCCTGTTTAGCCATATGCAAAGGGAGGGGGAGACGGTCATGCAGTATATGAATGCCCTGCAAGAGTTACGCACTGCCATTGTTAGAAAAGACGTAGTGGGGATAGGGCCGGCAGATGTTGTGTTACGTGACCTGTTGGTGACTGGGCTACAGCACATCCTGACCAAACAAACTCTGATGGAGCGGGTACGGGCGGATACCCGAATCACTTTGCTGACATAGGAAGTGAGGCCCACTTATGTGAACAGGAGCAGAGGGTGACGGTGCCAGTAGGGAAGGTCCAAAATGGGGAAGCAGCAGTAAATACAATTGCTGTACCCTCATGGGTTGATGAAATGAGGAAAAAGCGGATGAATATCCAAGGGGAATTGGCTCAGATGAAGGAAAGAGTCGAAACCAGCCAGAACACAGCAGGGGCCAAAGTGGTGTGGACGCCAATAGTGACGCCAGGAGGTCCCGCCGACTGAGGTTCCTCACGTGCTTCAACTGCGGAGAGATAGGACATATTGGCTCGGGAATGTCCACGGCGGGGCAGGCCTCAGCCATGCCGACCATTAAACTAGAGGGCTCCGAGCCTGGGGGACGTCACCCAGAGCCAAAATGGAAAGGAAGGAGTAGTGAAAGTCCCGCAAACCAGGTGTCTACGTGCCCGATTTTCTGGGCTGAGTTTGATGGACGGGCAGTGCATTGTCTGGTGGATATGGGTCTCAGGTGACCACGATGCCCGAAGCATAGTTCCGTTGACACTTTCCAGAGACCCTCCTGCCTGGGTGAGGTCCAGTAGTAAAGCTGACAGTGGCAAATCACCTGCCCATCCCGGTCGCAGGGGTGGTGTGAATGCAAGTCTCTCTGTGCGACCAAGACCTGGGATAGAAGGGTATAGTGTTGACCCAGGGTGAAGCCGGTCTCAGTCATGCTGTCACCCTGGGGATAAATGTCCTGAAAGATTTCGGAAGATTGCTCCTGCATGAACCTGCTTATTTGTCCCTGAAACAGTGGAGTACGCATACACCACCAGCAACACGTGTTCCAATGGCTGATTCGTGCTGCTCGAGCCCAGGAGTCGTCTAGCCATGGAGAGACATTGGGAAAGGTGATAGTGCCGAACTCCGCTAAACTCACTCTTCCCCGTGACACACTGTGCTGACGCTGCCTATTTGAGCCCCCGCTCCATTGGGGGGGTGGAAGTACAGTTAGAACCCTCCTCAACTGAATCACTGCCAGCAGGACTGTTGGTGGCACGAACACTGGAAGTTATACGAGATGGAACGGTACTTGTACGCTGCGTTAACTTGACAGATCAAGAAGCTGTAATGCCACCCAGGAGTGAAGTGGTGCGAATAGTAGGGATGCCAGAGGAAATCGTTCCGCCCCAGGCCATACAGCTGACAGTTAAACAGGAAGGCCTGTGGTCAGTGACAGTTACCACTTCTCCAACGATGGAACCTCAATACATCCAAGAGGGTCGACGCATATTAGATTAGATGCCGCGTAGCTGTCCAAGCTCATGCCTGCCCAAGTACAACAGGTGGAAGCAGTACTGGTGCGATACAGGTCCGTGCTTGCGAGTCATGAGGACAACTTTGGCTGTACTACAGCTATTACTCACGAGATACCAACAGGGAACACAACGCCCATTAGAGAACGTTACCAGCAAATTCCCCCTCAGTTATACCAGGAAGTTCGAGAAATGCTCGATCAGATGCTACAAGCAGTCATCATCAAAGAGAGCTAAAGTCCGTGGGCAGCTGTTATAAATGTGCTAGAAATGGTTTC
>VIAB01021196.1:0-11079 GCA_009801035.1 Oophaga pumilio
AAAAGGGAAAGTCGCTCATCTCTACTCATGAGTCATAACTAGAAAATTAACCTCCTATTTCTACATAGAGCTTAGAAGAATTCAGCTAGTCGGTTTTTAATCACGTGATGTCATAGACCTAATGGAAAAGAGAATAATTAGCTGGATAGAAGTGCTATATAATATGATGATTGCACTATATTAAGAGGATACATATGTTGATTGGAATGCTTCTTTAACTGGTAGAAGTTGGAAATGAGCTCTCATTGGTGGAAATCCACTATGTAAACACTGGAGGATGTTGGATTTGGAATGTTGCAACAATCAGTTAGTGGAGAATCGATCACCTTATGCCTCCGTGGGTTTCTGTAGCCTCTACCTATCACGGATGCTGAATCTATAGCATAGTACAAAAACTTTAGATAGGTGTGGAAAAATGCTGCAAAGTAAGAACGATTTAAAAAATAAGTGTTAACAATGGGGATGAGAGAACCTGAGTGTCTGGTACTAAACCCTGAACATGGACTTTTAATAGGATGTTTGGTTTACTGTTCGCGTTCAAATGCCTAATCAAGTTTGTTGAAAGACTGCAACGCAGCCAATCAACAAGCTTTTAGGTTGTGGGCACTTCCGGAGCCATCACAGCCATGCCAAGTATGGCTATGGTCTGACCTCAGTGGTTTTGCACCATCCTCCCTCGTTTGGTGTGCAGCTGGTGCAGCGTGACCACCAACTCTTCCTACAAACTACCCATGTCACTCGGATGGCCTTGACTCCATGTGGGTTCTAGGACCTCATCATCCCCCATCGCATCATCACACCTCTCCAGTCCGTCCTTAACTCTGCTGCCCTACTTATCAACGTATGTCCTCGCTACGCCTCCTTCTCCCCTCTGCAAATCGCTTCATTGTCTCAAAATTCCACAACATATCCACTTCAAGCTACTAACACTGACCTACAAAATCCGTCCATAATATGTCTCCCCATATATCTCTGAACTAATCTTCCGTTATCACTGACCACGTAATCTCTAGTCCACCCAAGACTTCATTTTCTTCTCCACAGTCGTACGTTTCTCAAACAGTCGCCTGCAAGACTTCTCCTGAGTATCCCCATCCTGTAGAATTCAGTGGCCCAAAATAACTAATTTTCCCTTACATTTGGAATTTTCAAGCAGAAAACCCATGTGTTCAAAACAGGTTACAGCTAGTAATGACCCCGCTGCCATCTCACCAACACCAGAGCAGTCGAAACCCCTGAACCTACTGTCTCCTTCTCCATTATAATGTAGACTGTAAGGCCACAAAGGTAGGGTCCTCTCCCCTCTGTACCTATATGTCACTATTAGTTTGTTCATTGTAATTTGTATTGTGTTTTGTAAGTAACCCCTTCTCATGTACAGCACCATGGAATCAATGGTGCTCTAAAAAAATAGTAATATAATTCTTCGCATGACCTGAACATCCATGGGTCTGCTCATTCCTAGGTAATAGTTTATTTTTATCAATTAGCAAAATATAAAGAGAATGAACAAAGGAGAAATCTAAATCAAATCATTATTTGGTGTGACAGCTGTAGTGCAGCGGGGTAGGTGCAGAGTGACAGACAGGCAGTAACCCAGGAAAAGTTCAAAGTAAACGTAGTTTAATGTCCAAAACTCACAACATAAACAGCATACGTTATCTTCCTGCTTGCAGCAGGGAAACAAGCTAGTCTGCACCGGGACCGGTTGCCGTGGCGCCTGCAACACCATGTACGTTGAGGGTGCCAGGCCTGTTGCCTCTGCTATGTCTCTGTGTTGCTTCACACAGGTTGGCTCTGCAGAGCCTTCTGCTCCGCACAGTTGCAAAACCAAAACTGACACACGCCATCCTTTGCTGTAGGGGCTTTTACAAGGAACCTGTGGCCTTAGGCCACATGGAAAACACGGCCGGGAAGGAAACGGACCGCCCCACTACCATCCTGTAGTCCATTTCCAAAATAAAAGCCCAGAGCAGGTTTTCTTAAATCTGCCTTGGACAAATAGCTTGCCCCAAGACCAACACTCACTTTTAATCTGCATTGCAACCACAGCTAGGCCTGTGGCTGCAATGCACTCCCACGGCCTCCATATGCTTCTTTACATATCCTGGGGGACACATAGCGACCCTCGCATATAACACTGGTCACTGCCTCAGATACCCCCTCCCTCTATTTAAACTTGTGGAGTTGAACATTTGTCACCATACAGGGGGCCTGTGACAGGGCATCCGCATTTCCCTGTGACTTCCCCGCCCGATGTTCCACTGAGAAACTAAAGTTTTGTAGGGACAGGAACCATTTGGTGACTCGAGCATTCCTCTCTTTTGCGTTTCTCAACCCGACGAGCAAATAGCGTAGGGACTCCAAGGCCCACTTAATCGCCAAGCACTCCTTCTCTAGTACGCTATAATTTTTCTCTGCCGGGGTCAGTTTCCTGCTCAAGTAGGTGACTGGATGCTCATCCTCATTCACCTCTTGCGACAGCACTTCTCCTAAACCTACCTCCAAGGCATCTATCTGCACAATAAATGTGTGTTTGAAGTTGGGGCTGATGATGAGAACCGGCTGTCCACAAAACGAAAACTTCAGGGACTGGAATGCTTCCTCCACTTGAGGATTCCACCGGACCATAACTGACTTCTTACCTTTTAACAGGTCAGTTAGGGGCGTCGATTTCCCAGCAAAATTGGGTATAAACCGGGGGTAGTACCCAATGATGCCGAGAAACGCCCTCACCTGTTTTGTACTTAACGGCTTGGGCCAGTTTTGAATGGCCTCGATCTTGTTTACTTGAGGTTTGATAACCCCGCTGCAGATAACGTAACCTAAGTACCGGGCTTCCGTGAGTCCTATCGTGCATTTATTTGGGTTTGCTATTAACCCCGCGATTCTGAGGGACTCCAGCTCTGCTTGTACCTGGGAGAGGTGGGTATTCCAATCCGTACTGAAAATGACTGTCATCTAAATACGCCAAGACATATTTTCGATGTGGCTCTAACACTATGTCCATCAGCCTTTGGAACGTGTCCAGAGCCCCATGTGATCCGAAAGCAGGACAACATAGTTATAGAAACCCTCTGGCGTTATAAAAGCGGTCTTTTCTTTCGCCGACTCTGTCAATCGGACCTGCCAGTAATATTTTGTGAGATCGAGCGTGGTGAAGTACTGGGCCTTCTCCGGTCTCTCAATTAGCTCATCCACACGGAGCATGGGATAAAGATCAAATTTTGATACTTCATTTAATTTTCTGAAGTAATTACATAATTGTAATGACCTGTCTGGCTTTGGTATTACCACAAGGGTACCTCCTGGATAGCGAACATCAGATAGAGCAATAACATGTCCCAAATCCTCCCATCCTTAGCGACCATTGGTTTGTGGCTGGTACACCGATGTGCTTAGCTGTTTGATCTGGAGCAGTTTGCATAGCTCCTTGGTCATCTTGGACATAAAAGGAGTCCCCTGATTGGTAAGGATCTACTTTGGCAGCCCCAGGCGACAAAACATTACAAACAGCTTGCGGGTGATTAATTTTGCCGAGGTATAGCAAAGTGGTATCGCCTCTGGGTACCGCGTGGTGTAATCCACTATGACCAGCATATGCTGGTGGCCCCGGGCAGATTTCACTATAGGGCCCACCAAATCCATTGCTATCCGCTCAAAGGGTACCTCTATGATGGGCAGAGGTACCAATAGACTCTGATAGTTCGCGATGGGTGAGATTAGTTGGCACTCCGGACATGTGTCACAGAACCTCTGGACCTCCGCATAGACCCCAGGCCAAAAAAACCTCTGCCGTATGTGCTCCTGCATCTTTTTGGTCCCCGAGTGCCCTCCCAGCATGTGTATATGAGACATGTCGAGCACATAGGTATGACGGTAGGATTGGGGCACCACCAGATGTTCCACCACCTCATCCCGGATTTTATCCACCCTATATAACAACTCCTGGTGTATAGCCATGCGGGGAGAAACTGTCTCAGCACCCAGTTGCTGAGCCACTCCATTTATCTCTATCAGCCTTTCTTGGGCCCGAACAAAAGTGGGATCCTTCAGCTGAGCTGTCCCGAACTTACCAGAAGACACTTCCAGCTTGGGGATCAGTGGAGTCTCATCGACCTCTCCTGCCAATACCTCTAGGGGAAACTTATCAGGGTTACACTCTGTCCCTAGGTTGGCGACCCCTACGGCGTGTATCCTTGACTCGGGATTTTCGGGTTCCGCGCCCGGAATAACATTTACCTTGGGAGGGTTAACCCTGGTCTCCCATAGGGACCAGAACAGAGGTAAGTCTCTTCCCAACATAGTCCCATGTGGAAAAGTTTTTACCACTCCCACCACATGTCTTATTTCTCCACACGTGGTAGAAAACGTAACCTCCGCGGTTGAGTACTCTTGGATTTGCCCATGGATACACACCACCATTTTCCGTTCATTGGGGTGATCCTCGGCAACAAAGGACCCATGGACCAGAGTCACTAAGCTCCCCGAGTCCAAGAGAGACTCCGTTTGGTACCTGTTAAAGGGTACCTTGCACAGTTGGGGTTCACTTCCGGAAGAGCCTGTAGTGGCAGTGCAGACTAGCTGGGCATACAGACACTCGGCGAGTATTCCCCCCCCACCATGGGTTCAGCTGTCAAGGGGCAGTTGGCACAGCCACATGTCCGGACCCTTGGCACCATCAACATTTAATAGCTGTGGCACGAATGGACTATGGGGCCGATTTAGGGGACATGGGTTTGTTGTCATTCTCCCTTCGGGATACCCCCTCAGTATAGGCTCAGTCTGGATTGGCCCCAGTGGAGGGTCGTGGACTTTTCCCAGGCTCCTGGGCTGGCGGGGCCTTACGTGACAGCTGAAGTGGAGCACTGTCCCGTATTAAGTCCTGAGTGGCTGTATACCGCTCAACCAGTCCAACCACTTTGTCCAGAGTGCCAGGATCCCCTTGCCCCACCGAAAGCTGTATAGCTGCTGGCAGAGCCCTCAACAGCCAGTCGACCACCAGCCTCTCTACCATCTGGAAGGGAGATAAGGTCATATGCCTGAGACCTGGCAGGACGAGACTCCACAAAAGACCACTGGAACACCCGTTGAGCCCGCACATACGTATTAACCCCCAGTTGGGCAAGGATCTCACCTCTCAGGTTCTCATAGTCCAGGGCAGGCAAGCCAGGTAAGCCTTAAGGGCATCTCCTGTCAGGAAGGGGGCCTCCACATCAGCCCACTGGGTCATCGGCAAGATCTCCTGCTCTGCTATACGTTCAAACACGGTGGGGAAGGCCTCCATACCGTCTTCAGGACTCATCTTCCTCAAGGCTGACCGAACTTTATACTGAGTCTCCGAACAGATTGAGGTCGCTGGTGGGGCTGCCTCTCGCATAGCCGCAATCTGCTGCATCAACAGGATATTTGTCTGCTGCAATTTGTGCTGCTCCTGCTGCCATTGCTGCAGCTCCTGCTGCCATCGCTGCTGCTCCTGCTGCCATTGCTTCTGTTGCTGTCGCTGAAACTGCAGCTGCTGCTGTTGCTGCTCTTGTTGCCGCTGCTGAGTGAGGACCAACTGCTTCAAAAGCTCCTCCAACTTGTCAGCAGGCTGGAGCTGTAGCGTTTCAGGCTTAATTACTGACATGCAGCACGCTTTGGCTATGCCTCAGTTCACACTGCCCGCATTCTCCCCCATATGTGGTGCAGCGGGGTTGGTGCAGTGTGACAGACAGGCCAGGAAAAGTAAACGTAGTTTAATGTCTAAAACTCACAATATAAACAGCATACGGTATCCTCCGGATCGCAGCTGGGAAACAAGATAGTCCGCTCCGGGAGCAGTTGCCAAGGCTCCTGCAACGCCGTGTACGCAGGCCTGTTGGCTCCGCTATGTCTCACTGTTGCTTCACACAGGTTGGCTCTGCAGGTTGCAAAACCAAAACTGACACAGACCACCCTTTGCTACAGGGGTTTTTACAAGGAACCTGTGGCCGTAGGCCTTCTCGGTTTGATCGTCAATGGAAGTCTCTTAGGATTTGAACGGAGTGCACTAGGCCTTGGGTCTTGACGGGCGACATCCGGTCTCTTGAGCTTCACTAGTGTGAAGCACAATTCCTGGTCTCGACTAGCGCAGGCAGAACTCGGAATCCTCCTGTGTGGAATCCGGGCCTTGTCAGGTGATGGCTGACGCCTTGTTGTCACAGACTTTCTGCTGAGGCCTGTTAAGCTGGCCTCAGCGACATCCCTGGAGCATGTCGGCTCCACTCTCTTCTCTGGCACCAAATTTGCCTGTGGTTTGACGCGCAGGGCTTTTATATCAAGGAAGTTATTCATATGGGTCATCTGATCAGGTGCATCACACAAAGTCGCTCCCTCTGCAAATTTTCCAGCACCATTTGGTTCAACTTAATTTCGTCCGGCCAGCAGATGGCAGTCTTTCCTCAGTACTGGCACATCCTGCAAGGGTTCTTCAGGGATTTCACTGCTTATTATTACATTAACAACCAGAAATGAATAATAAGCCACCTGAATGAGTCTTTGAATGCAGGCTTGTCACTGGTTGACCATAGAATATACAGCACTTGCAATGTACGATGGCTGGCAGTATAGTATATGAGCATGTAATGGTTTATCAATGACTCATTACATAAGTGTAAGGATATAGACTTGCTGCCCAAGTTTCCCTCTTGAAGAAACAAGTTTATTGTTTTAAAATGTTAGGTGATGCAATGTGACATGTGATGTATAGTGTGACTTGTAATGTGCATTAAAGGTGATAACAATACTGATAGTGTGTGTAGTTTAACAATAGGGATTGTAAGAGTTAATTGTTGGAACAAGCCCAAAGTTGGTGTTGATGGGTTGCATGGAAAGTGAGAATTTCCTGTCACAGGGTCAGATAGAGCCTGAAGTGCATAGCAAATGGATCTAAAGGTCCAAGGTGAGCAGTGCCGCATTCTGGAGTGACCCTGAGAGGAGACTGAATTAAAGGGAAAGCGAAATCCGGAGAGGAAGTGACCTTCCAGAGACAGGTCCTGGGAGAGGACACCTTGCAGAACGGACCAGAGTTTGTAACTCTTGAAGGTAATGGACCTAAACAGGACTGAGTACATGAGATAAGCAAAGTGTCTCGGGCGAGAGTTCCAGATATACAGCATTGCCAGCCAGACTGTCATCCTAGAGGGAAAGGAGGACGTTGGACAAGTAAACGACTCTTGCTAAGCAGGAATGTAGCGTTAAAGGTGGGTTCAGGTGACGTAGTAAGAAACAGTGGACATAGAGAACAATAGAGAAACCAAGGAAGGAAACTGTGGAAAATGCTTCCAATTGAAAAGGAAACATTCATATGACTGTGTACCCTCTATCTCTTGTATATATTCCCTACCAAGTTTTCGTTCAGTAAAAAGTTTATTTTCAAGTGGTGGTCTCCATTATTGAACTGTCCAGCATCTGGTCCTGGCAAATCAGCAACATCGCTTACATGCGGCCTGCACGGACGTAACGCCCTAATAGCACAAGTCCACACACCCAGCCAGGAACCCACTTTCATGTAAAGTGCCAGAGTGCCACAGACGAGTGCTTCAGCCATGGCTGACACCCCATGCCACTTTACATAAGGACCAAACCCATTTATGGCATGTTATGATATCACTTGTACTGAACTTGCATTGTGCTACGATGGGAGCAATGTCTCAACCTTGCGCGTACAGAGAAAATTTAAATCATAAGACAATTGTTGACAGCTTGTGCCGTTGGACCTTTAGTTGCCTTTGCAGGTAGTAGTAATCTCAGTTTTGAATTACCTGCATCTCTATATACGCTGCCACTTCTAAGGTTTCTAATGAAAAGACAGTAGTCAATATTTGAGCTAGATTTAATTTAGATTTTAATTTCAGATGTATATTTTCCTTTTCTCCAAGTGTTATCTGCAGCATGCAAAGTAGTCCATGACCTATGAAACTTCACACTACTCCATAAATTGTTCAGTTTGACCAAACATAGGATTGCATAAGGAAGATCATTTCAATATTTCTTTCGTAAAGCTTGTATGAAAAATGGAAAGAAAGTAATTCTGTACAATTAAAAAAAAAAACAATCTTAATAGGTTGCACATTTTGCACTGGCAGGTTTGATAATACATCATTATATGGGTCAAAAATCTTAGAAAAAAAAAAACAGAGATCCAAATCCTTTGTTTCCCTTAGAGTTATATAGCAAAATTATGCCAGCCTGCAGCCACCACTAGGGGGAGCACACTGTATACCCATTTATATAGTATTCTGTAAGATTCTAAACGCCCTCTAGTGGTGGCTGGCAGAATTGTATTTATTTAGCAGGAAACTGCCAAAAAGGCAATTATTCAATAAGCAGCATAAGCTACTGCTGATTATCTATACATAATATACTGCTATGCTTTGTGGTGCCTGAGGGAGCAGTACATAAAATAAAAAATCTCTCTTCGCTGCTCTTTGAATCATTCTGTCATGAACCATTTGTCCTGGTCCAGCAATGGCCATAACACAGTATGACTCATTTATCAAAACTAAAGCAGTAAAACTTTAGTTGCAGATAGCAACTATCTTTTGTCTCTAAAACTAAGCTAGAAAAATGAAAGCTCCTTTGTGATTGATTGCTAATGTTATTTCACAACAAAGACAGTTTTACTAAATGATACCAAGAAATCAGTTTAATCCAAAGTGCTCCTTTCATACTTCTCGATCTTGTGACATGGCATGTGTGTTGTCAGTTGTACAACAACATAGCATACTTCAAAATCAAAACATTTAAGTCCAACCCCTATGAATGCCTGGTACCACCCCAAATGCCAAGGAATGCCCATTTTTTGTTAAAACTTACCTATTTTGTATTACAGTTCCCAGAATTGTCCCAGCAAAATGACGACTGTTGTCAACTTCATCAAATAAAAGATAAAAAGTATGTCTAAGGTCGGCAATACACATTAGATGGCTGTCAGCCAAAAGATGCTTCAACCAAAAGCCATCTCAGCCAGCTGTCACATACACAGGAGTGCTATTTCAGCCATGTCTCCCATGTTGTCTAAGAGAATGCTGCCCACTGACACGTCGGCTGGTGGCTCATTTCAAGGCATTTCAGTGCACCAGAGACAGGAGTAGGACTCTGGGGAAACAGGAGCGAGGTGAATATGTTTTTTTCATCTCTATGAGATGTTTGTACAAAGGAGGCTATTTGGGGTGGGGGGGAGTCATGCTGTATTTAGGAGGCTATGTAGGGCTCATACTATATATGGAAGGCTATGTGAGGCTCATGCTGTATATGCGAGGCTATATGAGAGCTCATGTATATAGGAGGCTATTCTGGGTATGTGCTGTATATGGGAAGCTATGTAGGGCACATGCTGTATATAGGAGGCTAAGTGAGAGCTCATACTGTATATAGGAGGCTATGTGGGGGCTTATTTTGTTTATAAGGCTATATGGGGCTTATACTATATATAGGGAGGCTATGTGGGGGCTCATGTTGTATATGGAAGGCTATGTGGGGCCCATGCTTTATATGGAGGCTATGTGGGGCTCATACTGTATATGTGAGGCTATTTTGGGCTTATGCTGTATATAGGAGGCTATATGGGCTTCTTACTGTATATAGCAGTATATGTGGGTACTCAAACTGTGAAGGCTTTCACTGCATATAGGGCAGTTATGCTGGGCTTATGCTGTATTTAAAGAGGCTATGTGGGGCGCATGCTACATATAGGAGTCTATGTGCTGGCTTACAGTGTATAGATAGGCTATGTGGATCTCATGCTGCATATAGGAGGCTATTTGAGGGGTCATACTGTATATAGGGAGCTATGTGGGGAGAGGCTGTGTGGGGCACATACTACATATATGAAACTATGTGAGTGCTTATGCAGTATATAGGTAGGCTATGTGGGGCTCATTCTTCATATAGGAGGCTATGTGAGGGCCCATGCTGTATATGGGAGGCTATGTGGAGCACATGCTGATTATGGGAGGCTATGTGGGGGCTCATACTGTATCTAGGAGGCAATCAGGAGGCTCATACCATATAGAAGGGGCTCATGCTGTATACAGGAGGCTATGTGGGGGCTGATACTGTAAATAGAAAGCCATGTGGAGGTTCATACTGTATACAGGAGGCTATGAGGGCTCATATTCTATATTGGCTATATGGGGCTCATACTGTATATAGCTGTATATATCAGGCTATGTGGAGACTTATACTGTATACAGGGAGCTATGTGGGGTTCACACTGTAAATAAGAGGCTATGTGGAGGCTCATACTGTATATTGGAGGTCATGTAGGAGCTGATACTGCATATATGGAGCTATGTGGGGCTCATACTGTATATGGGAGTTATGTAGGGCTTATACTGTATATAGGAGGCTATGTGGGGCAGAAACTGTATATAAGGAGCTATGTGGGGGCTCACACTGTATATAGGAGGATATGTGGAGGCTCATACTGTATATAAGAGGCTATGTGGGGGTGCATACTGTATATAGGAGGCTATGTGGGGGCTCATACTGTTTATGGGGCTCATACTGTATATGGGAGGCTACATGAGGGCTGGTACTGCATCTAGGGAGATATGTGGGTTCATACTGCATATGGGGAGCTTATACTGTATATAGGAGGCTATGTGGGGCCTCATACTGTATATCTGAGGCTATGTGAGGACTTTTACTGTTTATAGGGGCTCATAATGTATATAGGAGGCTATGTGGGGACTCATACTGTATATAAGAGGATATATAGGGCTCATAATGTATATAGAGGGCTCATACTGCATATAGAAGGCTATGTGCGGCTCATATTGTATACAGGAGGCTATGTGGGGGCTGAAACGGTATATTAGGAGCTATGTGGGGGCTCACACTGTATATAGGAGGCTATGTAGAGGGTCATACTGTATATAGGAGGCTATGTAGAGGATTTTACTGTATACAGGAGGCTATGTGGGGGTTCAAACTGTATGTGAGGGCTCATACTGTATATAGAAGGCTATGTGCGGCTCATACTGTATATAAGAGGCTTATGTGGGGGCTCACACTATACACCATGTTCCAAATTATTATGCAAATGATATTTTT
>VIAB01021198.1:31766-44238 GCA_009801035.1 Oophaga pumilio
TGCTGTTGTTCCTGTCCTCCTCAGCTACCGAAACACAACACCTTACACTATATACTGCCCCCCTATATTGTACACTCACACTAACACTGTCCACACCCAGCCCTGTGCAACATAGGAAACATAAGCTGGAAGTGGAATTTTCAGGGTCTGATACCAAGTAAAAAACTGAGACATCGGTGGACTTTGGTAACAAAAATAAATTAGAAAACTATAAATAATAGCAAAAAGAACACATCAAAATGAGAGATGATCAAAAACATTTGCAGACCCTGGTCCAGTGGCCATGTCAATAATCCATGGCTACCGACCGAGAGTCCTGTGAATCTTCTCTTACTGCCGCAATCCCCAGCACTTCTTTTGATTAGTAGGCTCAGTGTCCAGTCCAATTAATCACAAAAGATGCTGGACATGCCAACAAGTAGGAGGAGGTTCACAGGTCTCTAGCCCGGTGGCCACTGACCACTGTACCAAATACTGTGAATCTGTGTGATCATCTTTAATCTAAATATATTTTTGGGCAAACGCTTTAAGCCTAAAGTCAGTAAGCAAATGAAAAAAAGCAACAAACCTACAATACCTTTACATCCCAAGGCTGTATAAAACAATACTTTTCCCTTTGTACCTTTTTAAGGAAATTATTTGTTTAAATGCGTTTTCTATTATTGCTTCGATACTGCAATAATCTCTGTGTATCCAGAACATTAGTGCAACATTTTACAGGGTTCTATCTAGTTGCATTCCTCAATGACATTAGTGCAATTGATAGTTCTTATATTGCCTTAAGCCGAAATCATACTTTAAGTGATCCATGATGAAAATTATATTTGACTGATTTAGTTGCAATGCATCCAACAGCATTAGCCCGTGATTAAATTATTAAGTGAAATACTGCTAGGAAAATCGAGCCAAAGCAGATAAACTCTCTATAGAAGGGCTTACTGCCTTACATAGGATAAATGATTATTAAGACATATTCATGCAGTGTTTTTCTCTAAAATCAGGATGGTTTAGGTGATTTGAAAGAAATAATGATAACTAGTTCAGAAATAGGCACTACATAAAATTGGCGAAATAGACAGCGTCTTCCTGACACCTTATAGGAACCTCTCCATTCAGCAGCGCAATCATCTTGTGGGTGAGTTCTAGGATCTTCTGGTCGTTGATGTCCTCATGTATCAGGAGGTGAGGTGGAGGCCCCGTGGTTGGACTCAGGGGTCTTCTGCATCCCTGAGACACAGGGTCCTGACAGCGCTCACTAGAGGTCTTCTTCACTATTGTGTAATCCTCTCCAGTGAGCCGGAAGAGGATCCCTCGTGTCCCAGAGTGCGAATCTGCAGGTGGAGGTCTCTACAATATCGGATCCTCCCAGTGAAGATCTTCTACAAAAGAAAATTTGCCTTATTTACCCATCAAAGATGGATATGCACAAAGACAAGATGGCGGAGAGGATATTACCCCTCAGCCTACAGATCCTGTCAGGATGTCACAGTCTATTTCTCCATGGAAGAGTGGGAGTATTTAGAAGGACACAGAGATCTGTAATAGAACATCATAATGGAGGTTCCCCAGCCCCTCACATCACCAGAACTACATAAAATTGACCTGGAAGTACAGATGAGCAAATTTGTTCGGATTTGGTTCCGAATATGATCGGAATCGAATATTGTTTTTGCAGTATTAGTCGAACACAGACGAACATCATTAGAGTGAATGGGAGTAGACATTACCGAATATGTTAGGAACTGATAAGAAAAACATTCGGCACGAATAGTGTTCGAATATGGCCCGAATATGTCAGAATCAGATTCGGGGACAAAATACGAACAACCTGTAAGCTCTTTTAACTTGTATGTTTTAGGAAATGTGTATATTTCTTAGAAGAGCAATTTTTGGGTATTTTTTTTTATTTTTATGTTGTGCAATTATCCATAAGCTTGTTTCAACATACTGTCCTATCATTCGGATTGTCAAACCACAGTTCCAAAGGATTTCCCAGTAGAACCAGCCTCTCATACAATAATACACCTCTGATACAACAGGACCTCAAAGGTCCATGATTAGACTACCCATTTAGTAGTCTATGTATGAGTTAATTACCTTATTAATTAATAGCAGTTACTATTGGGACTTTTAATGTCATGACCTGCATTTACAAAGTTTACAAATTAAGCAATTAAAAGTGAACTTGTATAAATGGTAAATGAACCTCAAAATAATTTCCCTTGGTGGAACCAAGTATAAAAATGTTGTCCCTTAGTAATATGTATGTAGTGTAGCGTAGATGTGTTCAAATATCCGCTGTTGTGGGTTTTAATTGGCTGTAAGCCATAATCATCAACATTAACAGAAATAAACACTTGAAATAGATCACGCTGTTTGTAATGACCCTATATAATATATGAGTTTCACTTTTTGTGTTGAAGAACTGAAATAAATTAACTTTTTTGATGATACACTAATTTTGTGAGAAGCACCTGTATATACTATATAGTGTATAAGTAATACAGGGATCTTCAGTGACATTATACACAGGAGCTCTGTGTATAATGTATAGTGTACATGTAATACAGTGATCACCAGTGACATTACACACAGGAGCTCTGTATATACTATATAGTGTATAGGTAACACAGTGACTCACCAGGACGTCACTTGTAGAAGTCCTTCATCTTTGCTTTTCTTCTTCATGCAGCACAGACCACCATCACTTCTTGCAGCCAGGACTCGTCTCTGCAGAAAATAACACACTCATCTAGAGCACCACTTCCATAGAACAATCCCCAGTCTGCCTATGAGGGGTGAAATTTACAATATAGAGTCTGCCTATCGAGGTGCATTATACTATACAGTCTGCCTATGGGGGGTGCATTATACTATGGAGTCTGCCTATGGGGGTGCATTATACAATATAGAGTCTGTCTATGGGGGTGCATTATATTATACTAGAGTCTGCCTATGGGGGTACATTATTCAATAAAGAGTCTGCCTAAGGGGAATGCTTTAAACAATATAGAGTCAGCCTTTGAGGAGTACATTATACTATATGGAGGCCTATGGGAAATGCATTATACTATAATGAGGGCTATTTGGTGCATTGTACTATATGGAGGCTATCTAGGGGGCCATCATACAGTGTAGAGATTACAGTGACAGGGCCATCATACAGTGTTGGAGCCATCAAACAGTTTAGGGGATACTAAGAGGTCAGTATATATACAGTGAGTGGGCATTATACTGTGTATAAGAGAGCATTATACTGTCTATATGGGAATTTAACAGGGGGGAGACTCAGGACACTATTAAATGTAAAGTGGGCACTTATCGTTATAGGTGAACTCAGGTTACTGTGACTGACAAAGGGGCACTCAGGGTATTATTACTTTCTAGGGGGCAAAATGTGGGCACTGTTGTCTAGGGCACTTGCTCTAGAGGCTTGTTTAACCAGCTAGAGGGCACACAGTACAACGCAGTAGGTGCAGTAATAGGGACACATATGGCAGCTGCGGCTCAGTATTGGGGTATCAGCAGGATAAGGAGTTTGTGCAGGTTGGGACTAGTCCCATTGGGGACGGTGCTGAAAACATGAAACATGAAATGTGACTTTGTTGTAATCTCTGCAGCTGAGTCGTGGCTGGAAGAATTTGTCATGTCGGTCTGGGCCAGATGGAAAAGATGTGAAGAGTGAACGATTCCATCAGAGAGAATGTCAGCTGTAAGTCACCATCTATAACTGTACTGTGATTGCTTATATATTCTGTAGGAATAGTATCTACCACTGACCATATGGTGGTAATATCAATGTTGGTCTTTATATAGAGATTACTTTCAGCAACATTGCGATCCTCTGCTGAGGTTCTCCTACATCCATTATTAGGGTATGTCACCCAGTTGTAATAAAGGTTACCTGGTTAGGACACACTCAGAAGTTTCACCCCCCTGAACTAAATCCCAAGCTATGCCTTATCATGAATTAGATAATCTGTGCCATCACTCTCCCCTTCCACCCATGTCCTGCTACAGTTCTGACCATTTTGGCAGAGCTGGCTGAAACTGGCATGAAAACTATAAAAGTGGGCCAACTTGAGTTGCCTAAACATTTTATGGCTTATCCATGTTTTGCACCAGCTTTATGAGACAAACATTTTCATGAATCGGCCCATGAACGTAGCATGATTTCAAAACCAGTAAAAGGTCTCCTGACACAAACTCAAAAGCTTCATATATGCCTCTGAAGTTGTTCAGTTTGGGTGAAGAGACCCATGGCTGGTCCAGAAAGGGCAGTCCGTACATGGACCGCCATGCTCAGTCTTGTGAAGTTGGAAAATTAGAAACTGACCAGGAGGGGGAAGTAATATAAAAAGATGAATAATAAGGGATATAAGTTTAGAAAATTTACCTCTAAAAAATCTAACCCCAGCATAAAATATGTATATGATCTTTGTAAATATTGTTATTGCTTTTTTAAGGCAATGTGTTATTTTGTAATGAGAGGCTAAGAGCGAGTATGCAGAAAAAAATCAGTCATGATTTCATGTGTTTCACTTAACACTTTTGATCTTTAGTAAAAATAGCAGTGGTCTAACTTCACTGGTATGTTTCGTTATATGGTTATTTATTCGTAACAATTGAATCTAAAAACACCTAATTAAGTTGAAGAGCTGTGACAGCAGGGAGATCTGGAATAATTGTGTTATTTACACTTGCTTAAAAAATGACTGTGTTTGTGATATGTCGGGAATGTAAAATAGAATTTTTAGAAAATTGTTCCTTCCCTGTCTGATTTTACAAAGAGTCTTGACCTTAAAATATTTAAATTACAAGATTAGAAGCACTAATTGCAGTTTAAATTAAAGAAATAGTTAAAAATACCTGTGTCATAAAACTGCTATAGAATTCACAAGTACAGTAGCTGTCAAAAAATATGAAAGTGTAATAGTCAGAAATATGTTTACTTGCTTTCAGTTGCATATACAGTGGGTACAAAAAGTATACAGACCCCTTTACATTTTCCACTCTTTGTTTCATTGCAGTCATTTGGTAAATTCAAAAAAGTGCATTTTTTTCTCATTATTGTACACTCTGCACTCCATCTTGACTGAAAAAAAAGAGAAATGTAGAAATTTTAGCAAATTTATTAAAAAAGAAAAACTGTAAAAGTATGCCTCACAATCATGGAGTCATCTTCTAGTGTCTGCGCCTTTCAGTGTGGGAAAACCTTTTCTTTCACATAAACCTGCAACTTGGACGATTCACTGTGATGGATTTGGACAAAGTGCCTAGACGCATGGGACATGGGGCGATTGGTGTTAGATGTACAACAGATATCTGTAAGATGCTCAGAAATACACTTCCTGAGACTCCTGGAGGTACAACCCATGTACATTGTGTTATATACTGTGCAGTTAATAATATATGCTTGCAAGACCTTAAGGGATTTGCAAAAACAAAACTAAATGGTTTGCCTGAGCACCCCTGCCTGAATTGTGTTGTTTCAACATAATGCAATTCAGCATTTCTGTTGAAAAGTCAGTAACTGATTAAATCATGCAGCTTGGGATACTATGAAACACACCATTGGTAGCTTATGAGAGACACATTTTGCCTGCTGAGGCCTGTTGAAGAGGCTACTATATTTGACAGTAGTGACAAATGGCATCAATGATGATATTGTCCTCCTATTTACATTGGAAAAAACACTCACAAGAATGCAACAGCAAGGAAGAACCACAACTTCTATGTATTCATCCACACCCTGGTGATTTTGGGGAACCTCAAAGGCAATATTATATGCAGCAAAATGTGGACAAAGAGAAGGAAAAGCAAAAGGTGGATGTGGATGGAGACGTGGAACTGCACAAGCGAGGGACGAGGCTTTTGGTCTATGTAAAATTGCTGAAGTCAACAAACTGATTATGATTATAAACTGTCACAGTGTGGGGCAAAAGTAGGAGCCCAAGGGGATAGTCATGCTAGTATGCAGGTCAATCTATATGCTCTATTGCTTGTGGGTTTAAAGGTGTATTGTTAGGCTCAAACAATGGGATTTAGCCATGCTTTTAGACTCTCGTTATAAAAGCAAAATGAGGGAATTTTTCCAGTTTCCCAAAGGGAGTCAAAATTTGTACAGTTGTGCTACAAAGTTTACATACCCCAGCAAAATGTTTGGTTTCTTGGTCTTTTTTCAATGAATATGAATGATAACACCAACACTTTTTCTCCACTCATGGTTAGTGGTTGGGTGAAGCCATTTATTGTCAAACTACTGTGTTTTCTCTTTTTAAATCATAATAACAACCTAAAACATCAAAATGACCCAGCCATGACCCATTTTTAATGTCCTGGTGGAAGGAAGGAGATTGTCACTCAGGATTTCACGGTACACGGCTCCATCCATTCTCTCATTGATGCGGTGAAGTAGTGCTGTTCCCTTAGCAGAGAAACACCCGCAAAACATAATGTTTCCACCTCCATGCTTGACAGTGGGGATGGTGTTCTTTGGGTCATAGGCAGCATTTCTCTTCCTCCAAACACAGCGAGTTGCGTTAATGCCAAAGACCTCAATTTTTGTCTCATCTGACCACAGCACCTTCTCCCAAATACAGAATCATCCAGGTGTTCATTAGCAAACTTCAGACGGGCCTGTATATGTGCCTTCCTGAGCAGGGGGACCTTGCGGGCACTGCAGGATTTTAAACCTCTTCAGCGTAATGTGTTACCATTGGTTTTCTTGGTGACTGTAGTTCCAGCTGCCTTGAGAGCATTATCAAGTTCCCCCAGTGTAGCTTTAGGCTGATCTCTCACCTTCCTCATGATCAAGAATACCCCACAAGGTGAGATTTTGCATGATGCCCCAGATCAATGTTGATTGACAGTCATTTTGTATTTCTTCCATTTTCTTACTATTGCACAAACAGTTGTCTCCTTCTCACCCAGCGTCTTACTTATGATTTTGTAGCCCATTCCAGCTTTGTGCAGGTCTACAATCTTGTCACTGACATCCTTATAAAGCTCCTTGGTCTTGCCTATGTTGTAGAGGTTACAGTCTGACTGATTAATTGAGTCTGTGGACAGGAGTCTTTTATAAAGGTGACTATGTAAGACAGCTGTCTTTATTGCAAGTAACAAGTTGATTAGGAGCGTCTAATTGTTCTGTAGGAGCCAGAATTCTTAATGGTTGGTAGGGGATCAAATACTTATTTCTCACTGTAAAATGTAAATAAATTTATATAATTTATACAATGTGATTTTCTGGACTTTATTTTTGATATTCTATCTCTCAATGTTAAAATTAACCTACCCATAAAATTATAGACTCTTCATGTCTTTGTTAGTGGGTAAACTTACAAAATCAGCAAGGGATCAAATACTTATTTCCTCCACTGTATACTAAAACGTACCAATTCACATAAAAGAGCATCTTCACATGCACATCTGAGCTTTAGTTCTTCAGACCATGAGCCCTCAGATAGAAAAACCAATGAATTAGACTCCACCAATTCATGCCAGGATTTTTCTTATTTCCGCAAAACAAAAAAACTACAAAAACTCACAGAAAACACACCGGACACAAACATCGCAGGCGTGTCAACTCAACACAGGAGGAAGTTTTAAATCAATCACAGCCATCAAATGTTCTCAACTTATCCAAACAGACACTGTCCAGTGAAGGGATTCATGTCTTTGGCTATGGACTCAATATTGTACCGGAAAGGACTCTTGACTTGTTTTAATACTCTTATGGATATTAATAGATTCATCAGAAATCTTACTATTAAGAGACATTTTTTAAATGATAATGTAGTTGATGAACCACACAATCTTGTTCAACCTAAGCAAAAAAAATACCAGACACTGAATTTTATGGAGCAAATGTCAGTACTAAATCTACAAGGTGCAAGAATTACATACCAAAGAGGAAACTAATGTACTTCAGATTAACCAGGCTTCAACGTTCAAGACACGTAATCTACTTGTGTTCAAGGGTGTCTTTTTTGCATAAATTCCTGGATGATTATTGTTAATACAGCTTTAACAAAGAACACTACCAGTGTTCGAAATGCATTGCTGTGGTGATAGGTACCCTGTAATTTTACATATATTTTTTCAATTCAATTTTTCAAAATATATTTTAATTTGAGGCTTATCGGAAGCTGGACCTCTTCATTTCTTAAACTGTAGGAAATGCAACAGAGATTAACCAGGTAAAATAATCCATAGCTGTGGAGCTGGATCTGCAAATATCATTTGGCTTGAAATATAGCCAGCAAAGCTACAGGTACAAACTGAGTATAAATATATAAATAGCCCCTCCCAAGAAGTGATAGGACAAAACCAAATTGGGAAAAGAGAGACACTTTAATAGAAGCAAATCAAAGAATGGAAAGACAAAATAACCACTAGTAGTTGAACAGAAACCAAACTGGCTGTGGCTCAGTAGAAAGGAAAACCGACCACAAAGCAAGATGTCAACATATTGAGTCCCGAAACTGAGGCCTGACACTAAGACTAAATGGCCTGATTTTGAACTGTTTAAATGAAATTAGCCAAGCCATCTCCTGAATTAGACAACCTGACCTTAGATTGAATTTTATATGGGATTTAGGGATTAGTAGGAGCGGTGAATAATACTCCTACTCACCACATGAATAGTGGACTAATATGCTTAAAGGGTAAACCGTACTTTCAAGTAACTTTTCAGAATAAGCTGTCATGTGTGTACATGAGCAATTGCACTATTTATGGTCATTATTTGTCTAGTGTCCAGCATTTTCTCTGTTTTTTCCCTCTGCAGGCTCTATCTCTAATTTGCAATCTACTCTGAGCTGGGGTGAGGAAACAATCTGATAATAATAATAATAATAATGTGGTCTCTCACAGACAAAATACAGCACACAGTGAGGAAATCCTATTCTTCATTATTTTTTTGGCACAGAGATAAGCTGCAGCAGCATGGAGAAAATTATACAGCAATGCTGAATTTGCTTGAATGAAATCACGTTCTGATGCAAGATAAAAACACTTGTTAGAGAGCTTTGCTCAATCTTACTGTCTACCTTTGCCTGTTTCTCCTCCCTATCCTATCTCCATAGATTATTAAAACTGTGTGACATGACAATTGCAGACCATCTTGTCCAAGCAAGACAGATTTGAGCTGGTTTTTCAGAGTAGATGGCAACTCCAGGAGGTGGGGCTGGGCAGAAGTGTCTTATAACTGTAAGGAAGCTGATTTCTCTAAAAAGATTAAAAAAAAATGCAAATATTCTTTTATTTGTCTGTAACATTGATCTGTGCAAGGTTTTTTTTTTAAAAAAAGTTCCATTTCAATCTTCTTTTTCTCTTTATGTTTACATTGTAAGATGCCCAGGGTGGTATCCATGGGTGAGCTGCTGCTTTTCCATACCCTGGCACCACACAAATAAACAGTGTCCCAGTACATCAATGTTGTGCTGTGTACAATGCAGTGTACTCACTTTCAGGTCAGAGGCCTCCGCTGTATCCACGTCGTTTGGTCCAGGATCAGCCCCACACACATCAGGGGACACCCGGTTCGTTATAACAAATTCAACCCTACTGGACAGTTCAGATACAGCAGTCTTTAAAATACAGTTTTGAGCACAATACCCTCCAGTTCCAGTTTCATCAATATAGTTAATTTCAAGCCTCTGCTTACGTTCAGCTCGGATTATCCCTACCCTTGATCTTCCTGTCAGCACCAGTGATTTCCCGTCCGAGACCTGCTGTGTTTCCCTCCTTTTTTTCCCTTGGATGACTCAAGACATTCTCTTAGCCTTGGCATGGTCCAGGGGTTACTCCTCCACATACACCTGCGGATGTGGTATCAGGTCCGCCTCCTTAATGGGCACTTCTTTGAGGGTCTGTGGGGTACTCACTGTCCGTTGCATCATCTCGACTTGCTCAGTGTTCTCCTTGTTCACCAACAATGGTTCCGTCCCGCTCTGCCGTGAATGTACTTCTCTGTTGCTTCATCTGTTCTGGGGTGGGGCTTCTTCCGACTCACCTGCCCATTTTATGCAAGTCCACGCCTGTTCTCCATTGACTCACTGCAACGGGCACAATTTATTTTTCTTCTGCCACGCCCTCTGTGGTGGGCACTGCTCAAGATGGGACTTCTCCATACAGACTACCTCTGGGGCTGGACAGGCTTTCACACCATTTTGCTCTAAAGATGCCCACACTGGGCGGAGCCTCTTCTGGTTTTTGTGCCTCTGTCCACCATTTCTGGTTCCCTGACAGTTGCCATCTTAGCTTCTTCAGGGATCCTTCTGCTTTCTCTGTGCAAGGACTCTGAATTCTGCCGACTAGGTCAAGTTGTAAGTCATGAACAGGGGTAGGCTACCCAGGATACAGCGAAGCTGTGAACAAGGAAAGCAGTAAACACTAAACTTGTCAAATGATCTTTTACTTTTAAACTCATACTGAGCATGCTTCCACCAACCAAAAAAATGTAATAGGTTAATTCACAGACACATGGTCAGAACTAACAGGGACCACTGTGCTATGTCACTCAGTAGGAACAGAAATGTTGACTACGTTGCTATGATTTACCTAGTTGGCACCCGCCTAGTGCAGTTATCAAGCATTTACCTGGAAAACTGGAAAAATGAAATGAATGCCAGTGGTGGCCTATTGGTGATGCAGCACAGCAGCTTACACATGACTCTAAACCCACTAGGTAGAATCCAGTTACTGAATTATACACCGTTGTGTTCACTGTAAAGACACATGAGTGCAATGAGCCACGCCTTGGATCACCTCTGTATACTTCTGTAGCTTCCCCTTTGATGTTGTAGTCTCTATAAGTCACTAGTGCTTCAGCCAGCTGAGTCTGAGGGGCACTGATGCATTCAAGTGCCTGTATCTGCCTGTCTGAGTTTTGCACCACACTAATTGTGTGTGCGTACATGCTCCCACCATAATCCTCGTGGTGGGCCTGAGATCAGGACTAACCGACCTGTGTCTGGTCGCTGTGTTGTTGCAGAGATGAGCCCACCCGAACAACGGATGTTTGAGCAAGGGATGCAGAGTCTCTAATCAGTGCGTGGAATTACAGCTGACTTGCTGGAGGGCCCTGCAGGTGCATCACAGATGTTGGATCCTGGGGATTTTGGCTTTGCTACTTCATGTGCACGTCGTCACTCCAAACTTCTCCCCTGCCATGAAACTGGAACAGGATGGTATCCTCTGCAACTCGGTGCGGTCTTCCCCCGGAACACCCGATGGCGCTTAACAGAGATGTCACACGTACTCCTCCTTACAGCTCTCACCTCACTCTCCAAAGATGGCCAGCGAACCAACCCCTTCCTGTCAGGCACTTCATCCCAATTGCTCACAATGCCCCCTGGCCTGGGGCTCCATCTCGTTCTGTACAATTTCCAGTTTAAACATCCAAAACTGAGTCCATTTAACATGAGACATGTTTCTGCCAACAGAATAGCTGTTTCTATGTCTCCTAACACAACTGGTTAACTGTCTCCGAATAAAAATCCTCCACAAACAAGTTGAACCCAGAGTCATAGAGTAGTTACAGGGGAAACAGTGGCTCATGTGGCTGGTGATTAGTACTGCAGGTAAGAATATTCTCAATGTCCATGTACATTACTAATAAAGTAGAACAACAGCTACAAATTACATGCAAACGGTTAATAATAGATGACGGTCAGCGGCATGTTCTTCATCACCGCATAATATCTTGTACCTGGACTATGTCCTTTCTCCAAACAGACACCTTGAGCTGTGACCACATGGACTTCTGGGGCAGCAGATTGGACCAGTGGAGAGAATTTTGTCATAGATACACGGCCTTGATTAGCCTCCAGTGTACGGTCTGAGAGGGTATTCAGTGTAGGACAGGTTGATTATCTGTAACCCCCCTGGTAATCACTCACAGGTTGCCTTTCCACTGGTCCCTTGTTCTTGGCGGTTTGTCTGGTTATGACTTTCTTGGTGGATTAGGCCAAATCTGCCTTTCCCTCATGGGGATTTCTATGCAGAGGCTGTTGGTCATCACACTAAATGTTGGATTTAAAGTGGATCTAGATTGTGAATTTGATCCATTTCTAGAATGGGAACAGGATTTATTGTTGTAATTCTTCTATTTATTAACTTTATGAGTTTATAACAAACATCTCTCTGGAATTTCTTAGATTTAGTTATCCGTATTTCCCATCTTTGCAATTCTGAATCAATTTCTTTGTTAAGTTTTTTGAGAGCATCACCAGACATGTCATTTTTTAAAATGGTCTGTAGGCTCTCAGTTTCAGCCTCCATTTCAATTAAGGAATTGTGGTTTGTTTCTTTTAACAATTCTATACAGCCATTTGAGCATTTATTTATTGGAGAGTTCCTCTCACTTGGTTTTAAACATCTCATCTTCATCTTCTCGGCCCCCTGGAACTTTTCAACCTTTACACACATATCATGCTTCAAACATAAAGATACCAAATGTAAATTT
>VIAB01021203.1:28828-40399 GCA_009801035.1 Oophaga pumilio
TCTCCACAATGTCTCATCGTCTGTTTCTCCACAATGTCTCATCTACTGTTTTTCCACAATGTCTCATCGTCTGTTTCTCCACAATGTCTCATCTTCTGTTTCTCCACAATGTCTCATCTTGTGTTTCTCCACAATGTCTCATCTTGTGTTTCGCCACAATGTCTCATCTTGTGTTTCTCCGCAATGTCTCATCTTCTGTTTCTCCACAATGTCTCATCTTCTGTTTCTCCACAATGTCTCATCTTCTGTTTCTCCACAATGTCTCATCTTCTGTTTTTCCACAATGTCTCATTGTCTGTTTCTCCACAATGTCTCATCTTGTGTTTCTCCACAATGTCTCCTCCTGTGTTTCTCCGCAATGTCTCATCTTGTGTTTCTCCGCAATGTCTCATTTTGTGTTTCTCCGCAATGTCTCCTCTTGTGTTTCTCCACAATGTCTCATCTTGTGTTTCTCCACAATGTCTCATCTTGTGTTTTTCTGCAATGTCTCATCTTGTGTTTCTCCGCAATGTCTCATCTTGTGTTTCTCCACAATGTCTCCTCTTGTGTTTCTCCACAATGTCTCATCTTGTGTTTCTCCACAATGTCTCATCTTGTGTTTCTCCACAATGTCTCATCTTGTGTTTCTCCACAATGTCTCATTTTCTGTTTCTCCGCAATGTCTCATCTTGTGTTTCTCCACAATGTCTCATCTTGTGTTTCTCCACAATGTCTCATCTTGTGTTTCTCCACAATGTCTCATCTTGTGTTTCTCCACAATGTCTCATCTTGTGTTTCTCCACAATGTCTCATTTTCTGTTTCTCCGCAATGTCTCATCTTGTGTTTCTCCACAATGTCTCATCTTGTGTTTCTCCACAATGTCTCATCTTGTGTTGGGTGTTTTACATTCATTAATGTAATTGGCATTTTTAGGGGGGTTTATATTAAAGTTTGACCTAATGGGATCTGCAGTTGATCATCACAAGGCTTTGCTGGTTTTCTCCTCCAGGTGTGGCACAGTCACCAGTGTTACCTCTGCCACCTTGTCCTTCTGCTGTAACTACATGGAGGGGCAGTACATCAGTGTGGTGATCCCCGGACGCTCCGAATACCTGACACTGTGTGAGGTCGAGGTTTATGGATTTTCGGTCAGTGACACCAAGTGACAACTTCAAAAGTCTCAGATCTTTCCTCCATGATTGTCCAGTTCTTCTGCATTTTCTGCTCTTTATTTCATAGGGGGCTTTCTGTTGTATAAACACTTTTTTGGATATTGGAAGGAACGTATTCTACAAGGAGGCTTCTACTTTTGGGAAAACTCAAAAATAAACACATTTTCTTTCACAAATCCTCCATGTCTGTAATTTGTAATCAGCAACCAAAGAGAAGGATAAAATCCCGCAGCTCTGCCTGAACGTCTATGTCACAACTAGGTCAATATATCTTAAATGTGTTGCACAGCTTCAGAATCCACACCTTTGCAGTAGAAAACTTCACAGAGCAGGCTTCATGGGATAACAAGCTTTTACTTCTTACAACATGAGGTAAAAGGAAAATGCACAGTCATTTTAGCATTGCATCAGAAAACAGGAACAAAACGAAAGTGGAACTACAAGTGAGACTATTTCTTATACAATACATTAAACAGAAGGAAACGTTACACAACATCGCCATCTACTGTCAGGTCAGCATAAAGTCCTCCTTTTACTTATAATAAGTCCTAATCTGTTGCATATGCCAACAAAATGTGTAATAGTTCAGTCACAAGGTGCTCACACCAAAGGTGTCACATATGCGTAACATGTGTTGTGGTACTTTATCTACACAAACTGCACATAAAAGTCGCCATTGTGACATTGTACATCCCGAGCTACTAGCGATAAGAAGCCTATCAGTGCAGCAGTAGTAAAGTGAGATCCCTGCACTCTCCTGGCCTCTAATGGCCAATGTGAAAACTGCACTGTCATATATTGTGTACACTAGATATACAGTAGAAGAACATCAACATTCATCTACTTCTTTTGTAGGTTGTCTAAAAGCTAACAAGACAGTGAAATAAAATACTCCCAGTCAGGGCACGCATAAGTAGAACAAATTTTGACTGTAAAGGTAATTTTTCACACTTTTGAAATGACAGATATTTAAATCTAAAAATTAAAGAATTCATCATTTCCCCCCTTGCCTATACTTTTCATTATAGTAGAGTCCAGAATCTGAAAATTAGCACCTTCATGCAATTTTGCATCACAGTATTTCTTTTTATAACTAAAATTTAGATGCAAAAACAGCTCCTGCAAGTGAAGGTTCAGGGGGTGCAGATTCACTTACACCTATATGCAAATATAGTAACGTCACAAATCAACAAAACTGTAAAGACTAAAAATGTAGATTAACCTCTTTACCCTCGAGGGTGGTTTGCATGTTAATGACCGGGCCAATTTTTACAATTCTGACCACTGTCTCTTTATGAGGTTATAACTCTGGAACTTCAATGGATCCCGGTGATTGTGACACCGTTTTCTCGTGACATATTGTACTTCATGTTAGTGGTAAAATTTCTTCAATATAATTTGTGTTTATTTGTAAAAAAAAACAAAAATTTTGCAAACATTTCGAAAATTTTGCAATTTTCCAAATTTGAATTTTCATGCCCTTAAATTACAGAGAAATATGTCACACAAGATAATTAATAAATAACATTTCCCACATGTCTACTTTACATCAGCACAATTTTGGAACCAACATTTTTTTTTCGTTAGGAAGTTATAAGGGTTAAAAGTTGACCAGCGATTTCTCATTTTTACAACAAAATTTATAAAACCATTTTTTTAGGGACCACCTCACATTTGAAGTCACTTTGAGGGGTCTATATGGCAGAAAATGCCCAAAAGTGACACCATTCTAAAAACTGCACCCCTCAAGGGGGTTTATTAACCCTTCAAGTGCTTCACAGGAATTAATGGAATGTGAAAGGAAGAAATGAACGCTTAACTTTTTTTCACTAAAATTTAATTTAAGACTAAATTTGTTTTATTTTCACAAGGGTAAAAGGAAAACATGAACGCCAAAATTTGTAAAACAATTTCTCCTGAACAAGGAGATACCCCATATGTGGGAAAAACCATTGTTTGGGTGCACGGCATCGCTCAGAAGGGAAGGAGCGCCGTTTGACTTTTTCAACGCAAAATTAGGTGGAATTAAAATCTACGCCATGTCGCTTTTGGAGAGCGCCTGATGTGTCTAAACAGTGGAAACCCCCACAAGTGACTCCATTTTGGAAACGAGAACCCCCAAGGAACGTATCTAGATGTGTGGTGAACACTTTGAACACCCAAGTGCTTCTCAGAAGTGTATAACAGAGCCATGAAAATGAAAGTTATATTTTTTTCCACAAAAATTATCTTTTAGCCCCCAATTTTTTTCCCAAGGGTAACCAGAAAAATTAGACCCCAAAAATTGTGCAATTTGTTCTGAGTACAATAATACCCCATATATGGGAGAAAACTACTGTTTGTGCGCAAGTCAGGGCTCGGAAGGGGAGAAATTATGTTTTGGAATGAAGATTTTGATGGAATGGTCTGCGGGCATCATGTCGCGTTTGCAGATCCCCTGATGTACCTAAACAGTGGAAATGCCCAACAAGTGACCCAATTTTAGAACTGAACTAATGTTTCCTGGTATGGGAATTTTATGATGTAGTGGCATACTGCTACTGCTGTAATGTTTGATCCACTTTTCCCACTAACTCCCAGGACTAGCCCTCTTATTGGGCAGGTACTGACTGAATTTGAGCCTCCCCTTGAAATGGATTAGGGACTCATCCACGCAGATGTCCATTTGGGGCATGTACACCTCTGGATACTTTTTGTTGAACTGTTCGATGACTGGCCGAACTTTGAACAGATGGTCAAAGTTGGGGGTCATCTCGTGGGGGACACTGTGCATTATTATTTTTATTATAAATAATGCAGGAATTTGTGGATGGCCTCAAAACGCGTCCGGGCCATGACCATTTGGAACACTGGAGTGTTCTATAAAACATCAGCACTTGAATATTGCCGAAGTTCTGGCTTCTTCAGGATCCCCATGTGAAGGACCAGGCCCCAAAACTTCATCATTTCTACTGCGTCTACAGACCGGTTAGAAAATGATGAATCTGGGTTTTGTGCCAAAAACTGGTGAGCGTACAAATTAGTTTGGCCCACCATGAGGTTAACAAAGTGATCAGTGAAAAAGACTTTGAAAAAGTCCATTTCTGTGAAGCTGGTGGTGTCAAACTTGATTCCTGATTCTGCCACTAAATCAGGAATCAATGGCTCATAATTTTTGGGGGACGAGGTCCATATGGGATCAGTAATGGGGTGCGCTGATTCATCTTCTGTAATTGGGGGTACTAGTTCACCTTTTGTCCTGGGGCGTCTTCGTGGCAGTCCAGCAGCACCTAAGGAGGAAGAGGAGGAGGACGGTGTGTCAGTGTCTGAAAAATAATGAAAAGTGGGATCTAGTGATGAGCGAACCTGCTCGGTACTCGCCCGAGCATCTCTGTACTCGCGGTACTCGGCGAGCGCTGAGCATTTCCAGTCCCCGCCCTGCATTTTTTACGCTCTTTAGAGTGCCAATCAACATACAGGGATTGTCTGCCACGCACTGTAATGCCGCAGCCATCTTTGTTGTGGCATTACAGTGATTGGCTGGCCGCACAGCATCATCAGGTGTATGAGACCTGGCGCCGCCCTGCTCGTCACAGTCTTCTACGGAATTAGCGAGTGTAAGGAGAACTGCTGCTGGTATGGGGTCAGATTTGGGGGTTTATAAGGTAGTGTGGGTATATCATCAAAGCATACACAAACCCAGCAAAACCAACAGTCCTTCTAAGGCAGGGGTCTCAAACTCAATTTACCCGGGGGCCGCTGGAGGTAGAATCTGGGTGAGGCTGGGCCGCATCAGGTTTTCCACAAGAAAAGCTCTTACAAAAACATTCCAATGTTATCAAATGTCCCAATGGGGACAGTGTTGATGATGTATGTAAAGTGCTGTGGAGCTAATAGCGCAATATTAATGATTAAATATTATTCTTAATATTATGTTACAATACCAGGATCTGAGGATTTTCTGTTTCGAGGTCAAGACCTCTCTGATGCGATGTTGCTGCCTGTCTCGCTGTCTTCCTCTTTTGACACTGCAGTGTGGTGGACAAGTAAACATTAACTGGTTAACAGCTAGAAGTCATTCCCCCAAGCGCTCATTGTCCCCCAACACTCATTCTCCCCCTTTGCTTTTTTCCCCATCACCCCATCGTTCCTTTTCCCCATCACTCCAATAATTGCTTTTTCACCATCATTGCTTTTCCCCCATCATTGCTTTTTCTCCATCACTCCCATCATTGCTTTTCCCCCATCACTCCCATCATTGCTTTTCCCCATCATTCCCATCATTGCTTCTGCCCATCACTCCCATCATTGTTTTTCCCTATTGCTTTTCCCCATCACTGCTTTTCCCCATCCCTCCCATCATTGCTTTTCCCCATCACTCTCATCATTGCTTTTGCCCATCACTCCCATCATTGCTTTTCCCCATCACTCCCATCATTGTTTTTCCCCATCGCTTTTCCCCACCACTCCCATCATAGCTTTTCCCCATCACTCCCATCTTTGTTTTTCCCCATCACTGTTTTTCCCCATTGCTTTTCCCCATCACTGCTTTTTCCCCATCACTCTCCTGCACACACACACACACACACACCACCCCTCACCTGTACACACACACACACCACCTCTCACCTGTACACACACACACCACCTCTCACCTGTCCGCAGCATTACCGGTGCCCGCGCTTCCTCGCTCTGATAGAGCAGGCCGCTGAATGATGACATCATCCAGCGGCGCTGCTCTCTGTGTCAGAGACAGGAAGCGTGGGCACCGGGCAGGAAGGATCCTCATACTCACCTCATCTCCTGCTGCTGCCGCACGGAGCGCTGAGATCTTTCTCATTAAGCTCATGAATATGGGCGCCACGCCTGTGAGAGTGGAGTGGCGTCCATATTCATGACCTTAATGAGAGGTACTACGAGTGACTGGTATTTCACAAGCGGTGTTTCTCACATGTGTGATCCCAGCGGAGGGCCGCAAAGTACTGTACTGAGGGCCCATGAGGTGAGGGCCACAAACTAGTGTACCAGGGGCTGCAGTTGGCCTGCGGGCCGCGAGTTTGAGACCCCTGTTCTAAGGACTAATTATGGCATGTATAGATATCAATGTAAGGCATGCAGGCACTGTATGTGGGTATATAGATATCAGTAGCAGGCAGGCATTGTATGTGGCATATGTTTGACCCGCACCACAATTGTGGGTTACCAGGGATATGGGGTACTCGGAGCCGAGCCCATGGAAGTCTATGGGATTTGTCACTGGCAGCGGTGGCTCGGTCCGTGTCCCTGGCGGTCAGGCGTATGATGGGGGAATTATTTACAGGGGATGTAGAATAAGAATAGGTTCGTGACGCCACCTGTAGTTCCTGGTCACTAAAGACCAGCGCTGCTGAGTAGATCTCTGAGGGGGTGTTGTGGCAGCTGGTTGTTGGGTCCCCTACAGGTGGGACTTGTCCCTCTGAGTCTATGGTGTGGGTGATATGGAGTGCAGACAAATGACACAGTCTCAGGCAATGCAGTTTCTTTCCATACCTTTTACTTTCAAGTTGTTTAGGCAGGTCCCGGGAGCTGGTCAGGGTGGATGGAGGATGCGCTTCGAGGTAACGGTTGAGCAGGTTAGAGGCCTCCTTTACGTTCCATATGATGAGTCAAACTCGCATGAAGCTATGTTACTCCGAATACTCCAGCTTTATCTATAGCTGTACTGCTCGGTCAGTGTAGTGGTAGGGGCCTTCCTTATACCTCTGCTTTGCAGATGCTGAGAGAGCTGAGTTCCTCCTGTTGCTTGCGCTGAGCTCAAAGTTCTCACTCTCCCTGACTCCAGTTACGTACTGACACTGAGGGCTTGTCCCTGCGACTTGAAGTCCAGCGAACCTCTGGTTTTTCTGTTACTCTGCTTGAAGCAATGGCAACACTTCGGTCCCCAGTGACCGGTGATTTAGTGCAAGTAGTCCAATACTTAAGGCACTTCTCTAACTTTTCCACTGCCCTTCGCCCTGCTCCTGCTCTCAATATAGCACTGACTAGGCTAGGATAATATCCAGTCATCAGTACTAGCCTCCACTTCTGTACTGTCTCACTGCTGACAGGCAACTCACTCCCTGTCTGCTCTGCTCGCTCACAGGAAACAGACTCTTCTCCTGTGCTAAAAGTCACTTCACTATACACCCCTGATGGGTGTGTCCAAAGTGTGTGTGAGTGATGTCGAGCTTTTAACTGTTACCTCTCCACGCATCCTCCTGGGACATGTGTGCCTTACATACCAGGGCTACACACATACTTCATTGCATACATCAAGAGGGTCAATTCCATTACTGGCTGCTGCTGCCTATTACATATATTGACCGTATCTACAAAACCCTAGGTCTCAGTGGGCAGCAATTTTTTTTTTGCATCTTAATCCTAATTATTTTATTCGAAAGCAATCCAGAGCCCTCTTTTTTCTCCATTTGCTTGTTGACTGCAGAATACAGCCAGATTCTTTTCATAGTACAATGTGAAAATGCAGCAATTTTAAACGGTTTTGCCCATCCCAGCCATCACATCTGAGTGCACAAAAATTTCCAACATTTTTGTGGTACTGTAAAAATTTTTTGGAGTGTGTTATATAATTTCTTGATACTATTTTGCTGGCCAAAAATATTTATCTGCAAAAAAAAATATTTAGGTATAGGGCCGATATTTTACACCGTGTTTTGTCCGCCACACGGATCGCATATCATTGCGCTCAAAATTGTGCCATTTCAGGCCTCCATAGAATTTTTTTGTTGTGTCAGAGCCAACTTGTTGACACAATTTAGCTGGGCCCCCCCCAAAAAAAAAATATACAGTCCAGATATTTTACATTGGGCTATCTCCGTCACACGTCTCATCTATCTGTGGACTACAAATTGTGGTATTTCAGGCCTCCATCAAACTGTTTATGCTGTGTCTTACCCTAGTTTAATACACTATTTTGGGGTAAAAAATAAAAAAATACAGGCCACATATTGAAGAGTGTGGTATCTCCGTCAGACACCTCATCTATCTGTGGGCTACAAATTGTAGCATTTTTAGGCCTACATTCCACAGTTTTTGCTGTGTCTTACCCTAGTTATTGACACCAGTTTGCTAAAAACAAAAATGTACAGTCCAAATATTTAAAAGTGTGTTTTTCCCACACACAGATCACATCTAAGCTTGCTCCCAATTCAGCCATTTGTAGTGAACGTGGAAAATATTGTACTCCATTTAAAATGGGCAAGGCGCGTGGCAAGGGAGGGGGATGTGGACATGATGGTGTTGGTGCATGCAGAGGCCAAGGTCGTGGGCAAGCTGAAATTGTGGCACAACAAACACCCACATCTTCTCGCATGAGCTTCCTGTCCGAATTCCTAGGGGAACACCGAACAGCACTATTGAAATCAGAGCAGAGTGAAAAGGTAGTTGGTTGGATAGCGGATAATGCTTCCAGTCACTTTGCTACCACCACCAGCACCCTGTCTTCCACACAGTCAAGTCTGAGTAGCCGTGAGTCTGGAGCGCATATTCCTCACCCTGATCCTCCTTCCTCCCGCCATGCCGAGTGCCCGGAGACAACTGATCCCACACTTGGATACTCTGAAGAACTGTTCACTTTTCCATTTACAGATTCGGGCCTCTCACCCGGTCCACTTGAAGCGGGGCAAAATGAGATTGCATGTAGTGATGCCCAAATATTTGAGCAGCCACGTTCACACAAAGGCAACAGTGGGAACGTGTCACAACGGATGGACGATGATGAGACACAATTGCCAGAAGTCAGGAGGAGGACCAGGGTGAGGAAGTGGAAGAGGAGGTGGTGGATGATACAGTAACTGACCCAACCTGGCAGGAAGACATGCTGAACGAGGACAGCAGCACAAAGGGGGAGGGAGGCGTAGCACCACAACAGGAAGGAAGAAGCACTATGGTGGCCACAGACAGATGGCGGGCAACCATTCCTGGTAACACCAAAACAATGGAAGTTGTCAGTACAACTGTTAGGTCTTCCCAAGTCTGGTTATTTTTTTAAAAACTCTGCCAAAAGCCCCAAACAGGCCATTTGCACCACCTGCCATGCTCACATCAGTAGGGTTAGCAAAACTACCAGCCTGACCACCACCAGCATGATCAGGCACATAGCAGCAAAGCCCCGGACTTTGTGGGCCTAACCCCAGGGTCCAGGAACACTGTCTGCTGGTGACACCACAGCTTCTTCCGCTGTTGTGTGTGGAAGCCAATCCCCTTTCCATGGTGCCTGCGAAGATACGTCCTGCCCTGCACCTGTCGTTGCACACACTCAACTACCACCATCATCAAGCACGTCCACGTCCTTGTCCCAGCGCAGCCTTCAGTTGTCCACACCCCAGTCATTGGAACACAAGCAGAACAATGCTAGACAACGCCCCACAAGCCACAGTACTAAATTCACACATTTCTCGTCTGCTTGCGCTCGAAATGTTGCCTTTTAGGCTCAAAGAGACGGAAGCTTTCCGCAACCTGATGGCAGCAGCTGTCCCAAGGTATTCTGTCCCCAGCCAACACTTTCTCCTGGTGTGCTGTCCTGGCATTACATAAGCACGTGTCCCACTGTCCCACAACATTACTCATGCCCTCAACAATGCAGTTACCGGGAAAGTACACCTAACCACGGAAACGTGGACAAGTGCTTCTGGGCAGGGATGTAACATCTCGCTGATGGCACACTGGGCTAACATAGTGGAAGCCGGGACCCAGTCAGACCTTGGGATGGAACACGTCCTCCCAACACTGAGGTTTGCGCGGGGTCTAGGTCAATCAGGGTTGTCCCCAAAGTCTACAGCTCCTGCACATCATCGTCCTCCTCCTCCTCCTCCTCTTCTTCAGCCTACATCTCTGAAATGACCACATAAGTCACAAGCTGGAAGCACTGCCTCAGCCAAGAGTAATAGCCTGTGCTGAAACTAATATGCTTAGGTGACAAACCGCACAATGCTGAAGAGTTGTGGACAGCTCTGAAAGAGCAGGCAGATCTGTGGCTGACACCACTGAACCTACAGCCAGTCATGGTCATGTGTGGCAATGGCCGGAACCTGGTGGCGGCTCTGAGGCGAGGCGAGCTCACACACGTACCATGCCTGGCCCATGTGCTTAACTTCATGGTTCAGTGGTTTCTCAAAACATAAACGGAGCTGCTGGATCTGCTTGTGAAAGTACACTGCATGTGTGCCCATTTTAGAAAGTCAGCTATAGCTTCAGCCACCCTTCCCGTGCTTCAGCAGCTTCTGGCTCACCGACTGGTGTGTTATGTCTCCACACATTGGAACTCTACACTGCATATGTTGGAAAGGATTTGTGAGCTGAAGAGGGCAGTTGTTGACTACCAGCATCAACAAAGCTGTCGGTATTCAGTTCAGACTCCACACATAAGACCTCAGGAGTGAAATCTGCAACCCTTTTTACACCTGCATTTTTGTTGCAGATCTGACTGACTCAATGGAAGTCAATGGGTGAAAAACGCTGCAGATCCACAAAAAGAATTGACATGCTGCGGAAAATAAAACGCTGCGAATCAGGACAGAATTTTCCGCATCATGTGCACAACAATTCTGGATTCTCATAGATTAACCTTGCTTTAGGAATCCTTTGCGTTTTTGTTGCAATTTCACGCAGAAGAAAACGCTGTGGATCCACAACAAATCCGCATCATGTGCACATAGCCTTAAAAATAGTTACCTACAGGCCAGCTATTTAAAACTGTCGTTTGTCCATCACATGGATCACATATAAGGGTACGTTCCCACGGTCAGTAAACGCTGCGGGTTGGACGCTGCGTACATCCACAGCGTCCAACCCGCAGCAGCCAAATGTTACAGCATAGTGGACTATGCATGCATGAACACCCGCGGCTTCCCTGCGTAAGCGGACATGCGGCGTGTCTTTTCCTTAGCATGTCTATTTATCTTGCGGAAACGCTCAGTCTCCGCAAGATAAATGTCACCATCCAATGTATAGGACGCAGTGATTCCGCATGGTTCAATGAACACATGCAGAATTACGTGCATTCAAAAGCCGAAGCACTTTTGACAGAGTGGACATTTGCTGCGTCGAAAGCGCTGCCAGTTACTGACTGTGGGAACATACCTTAAGCTATGTGCACACGTTGCAGATTTGCTTGTGGAAATTTATGCATCTCTTGGCAGAAAACGCAGTTGAAATTCCGCGCAGATTTGATGCGGTTTTGATGCATGTTTTATGCGGATTTGATGTGGATTTTTAAGCCAAATAAAGATATATTACTACGAAAAAAAAGAACTCAGGTAATTTCCTTGATCAACCTCTTTTTCATTCATCATTGAAGACCATAATATCATTACATGCCATGTTCAAACATATTATTTCCACACAAAACAAATATAAGTGAATATCTATAATATAACGCTAGGAGCGTCACTCTGTCTGAAG
>VIAB01021210.1:10916-33983 GCA_009801035.1 Oophaga pumilio
ACACTATGTATTAGTCAATTCTGTAGACTTAAAATATTTTATATGATCATATTAATAGCGGGTCAAGGAAGATCATCAGGACAATGACCATAAGATCATTGACTGTACCTAGATGAGTATGTCTGTGATATTGGATATGGTGAGAATGTGTAAACCTATACAGATGTATTGGGAAAGTGCAGTTTTATTTTAGCAACTTCCTAACAATGGTGTTCTCCTTGGATCTGCTGCCTAATAATGAAGCAAGGCTTCCCTGAGCCTGTCAGCAGACAGAAGTTCCTTTATGACAGCCTGATTGGTTTGCAATGCAACAGTAGACTACTTCAACTCCATCCTGTTTAATTCCATCTATAAGAATATTATAGGAAAATATTAGATTTTGACATTCTTGTTCAATGTTATTATTCAGGTAAACCAAAAATAAACCTGCACATTATAGATGTAAAGATTCTGCCCAATGAAAATCTAAGTAATGTCCAACAATGAGATAAAATGGCATTTAGTCACTGGTGGTTCTTGTAAACTTAAACTTGTTATGTCATTAACTTATCCACAAGCGCCATAAACTCGAAGGAGTAGATTTATCTTCACTGAACCTTCCATAAACAGCTACTTCCTATGATATATTTAGTATTGGAATTGCTTTGTTCCTTCACATGCCAGCATAGTGCTATAATAGGGGAGGAAAGCAACTTAGAAGAGACAAGCTATTCTATATCTACTGCTCCATAAGTAGAATACTTGCTGCCGCAAATTGCAATTTGCAATTCTGAAAGTTTATTTGATGATCGATTATATATTTGTTAATAGAATAGGCTGCCAAAAAGTGTCATTTCCTTGGGGAACGTAAAAATAGCATAGTTCTCACTGGCCATAAAATTGCCTACATTAAACCCCAGTCTGATTCTCTTACCAGGAGAGAGGGAATACATGAAAATAGCAAGATTACATTGTATATATAGTAGATTGTGGTGTAATTCATATTAGTATCTTCTTTGCAATGGGAGGAATCCATGAATTGGCTGTTATCGATGGGGGTCTACAGACTAAATTACCAGATTGCTCTTAATTTTAACAGGAGTGATTCCATAGGCAATTGTGTTTTAAGAAATTGCTATTGTATCTATGCAAAAACGTAATGATATTTAGAAGCAAAGTACGTACTGAGTGATTCTGGCACAGAAATTGGATTTTCTAGTATGACTGGTTGATTGGCATTTTTAAAAATATTTTGCAAAAGGAACCTCTAGAAATTGGCTTTTAGCTGGACACTAAGTACGAGCTTTCCAACCCAAATTGGAACAGCCACAGAGATGTTAGAAAAATGAACAAGTCCCCATAGTACGACCTTCACGTTAATGCAGTGGTTGAAAGGAAAGATGACAGAGAGCCCCCCAGCCAGCGAAATATTTCATGTTTCCATGATTTGATGTTCTCAGGAATAAAGTAAACACAGACTTCGAGATCCCTGCATCGTACCACTAAATGACCTTGTTTGCTACTGTGTTATGGATGAAACCTATGGCAGATGTTTGCTTGTGGCAAAAGTATTCAAGACACTCTTTTTGACTTTAATTACTTATATTCTGGAGAGTAAAATTCTTTAAAACATGTAAAGTTATGTAATGAAAAGAGTTACTCACAATGTTTAGTAAAATGCATTTGCTTCCCCTAATTTTTATTTAAAGAAAAAAAAAGCAATTGACAATAACATGATATAGTATAAGTATTCAAAATTCTCAATTATTTATTTTTTCCAATTTCTTAAAAAAAAATAGAATTACACTTTGATCTTTTAAAGCTGAGTACGATGATTACAATCAGATGTTCATTTTGAGTAAGGTACTTGTCCAACAGTTCGTTTTTCTTTAACAACTTTTTCTTTTTTTTTTGCCCCATATCAGTCCATTTTTTGGCAGTGCATGTTTTTCATTTAACCTATATTAAGCCTAATAGTATCTGGCAAAAAATTTTTTGGGGGAAAAGTCAATTACTTTAGCCTATGACTGTTATCTTAGGGTTTTTTCATAAACTAAGCTTAACTCTTCTAATCTTATCACGCATCTTCCAAGAGGTAGCACTCCTCTTCTAGTAGTTAGATGGTTTCTTCATTGAAGACATCCTGTGAAAGGGTCAAACTTTTTTGATGAAATAGGACTCTTATAGCATTCTCGGAGCTAAAAAAAAAAATTATATAAATGAGTTCCCTGTACAACAAGACTTTTTTTGGGGGGAAAAAAATGTAAATTATGGAGACTATGCAAATAGCACGATAAACACGTTGCTCATTGGGTGACAAACATGTAAGGCTCGTTATTTCCCAGACAAACACTACTGAGTTAACTATTGAGGTGTTCTGGAATAAACCTGACTCTTTTCCGAGGGAGGACAGAAGTAATAGCTACTCAGTGGTTACTATCTATAGCAACTATTACAAGCTGTTGTAAATTCCAGGGCTCTTCTGTGGATCTTCTAAGTGACAGTGATAAAGCACAAGAAGGATGGAGTTATTTCCTGCCTTTCATGATGAGTATTGCAACATATAATGCTCACGATAACATTTTAGGGATCGGATGATGAATTATTAAGATTGAAGCCAAGTTTGGGTGTTGGAGCATGAGAATTGTATCAGATATAATTGTATTAGTTTGTAGCTATTCTCAATCCAATCCTTTCTTGTTTTTGGACAAGCAGTGACTATAGCATTATTAGCACAGTATATCATATTTATTGTTCTAGAATAGATGTTTTTTCATGTAGTAAGTCACTTCCCGTCACATAGTAAAATGACGCATATTCCCAACAGTAAAACGACTATAAATACTGAATGTGTTTTTAAGAAATAAGTGGGCAAAATCTAAATATTGTATTTATCATCATTTTTATTGAGGTCCTTGAGGTTCTTGATAGAAATTTGATTTGTCTTTATCTGTTATACAGAATTTGTTTTTGCTTCTATATCGAATCTCTATATATTCGAAAAGTAGTCAAACCTATAAGGAGTTAAATCTCCAAACTTTTTTGGAGTCTAAAGTCTGCCAGGAATATCACATCCAGACATAATGATAAAACAGCTCTGACAGGGGTGGGTGTGGGGGGACAAAGTTCTTAGCCAGCTGAGGACGTCTGGAAGAAGTGAGGGGCCCTGAGGCATAGCCAGGGGCTCTGAATTAAGCCAAACGTTTGAACAGGAAATGCCAAACCTGGAAATCATTATTCCTGCAAGTTTAAAAAAAAAAGAAAGAAGAAAAACTAAAATCTGCTTCTTTTTTACCCATTAAAAATGTATATACAAACGTTTCCATGGCAATCATTGCTTTTAGATGATGATTAATGGGACGTATGTTGCCAATGAAGGAGGGGTGCAGCTTTAGTATAAGTTTAACCTTTTACTTTCCATGTTTTAAAGACCGCAGTCCTGGATATTATCTTCAAGGTGTATGCAAGAAAAATCCTGCACAGTTTATAATTCATAGATTTAAGGTTTGACTTTTAAATGAACGTTCTATCCTGTGTATGTTTTCTCATAGTATCGAGTGTATAATACAGATTTATTTTTGATAGGGCCAAGAGTATTTCATGTTGTTGCTTTATAGTATTATGAATACTAGCTGAGGGGAACTCTAATGTACGTCGTATATTTATAAAAAAGTACCTTATACCTCATCTAGTGAGAAAATGAGCAAATAAAAGCAGTTTCTAATAAGCAAATGTAATAGTACGTAACATAGAGAGGTAGTAGTGAAAAAGTAATACAGTTCACTAGTTAGATTAGTGCATGTAAATGTGGATGGTTGAAACTTTCCTTCATTCTTTTGCTTATATATCACCTACATGATCTGTTGCAATGTATAGTTATCATCACCACCCCCAATGGGGCTCATAATTTTGTTTTCCCTATATCAGACATAAGGACAATTTTATAGGAAGCCAATTAATCTACAATTATCTTTTTGGAGAGTGGGAGTAAACCACAATGCCTAGAGACCTCGTCTCATATAAAACATTATACACGGTTTTCTACTTGCACCTTATATCAACTTTTGTTCATGTTACCATCATATATGGGTCTTAATCTTTTGGATTATGTGATTTATGGCAGTTTGTAAATGTGGTCCGATCTGTGGACACCATGGTATAGAAAGGGAGGACATGAGCAGAAACGATGTATTGGTTTGTAAGAAAAGATTCACAATAACTTGTATTTTATTATGTGAGATCCCTAGTGTTTGTATGAGTCCAGTAGGCGGTCCTATTTAGAATAAAATCTTCCCACTTAATAGGACCTCCCATAGGACTCCTGTGCATGGACAAACCAGGGAAATTGAATAAAATGCAAGTTTTACTGAAACCTTTCCAAGAAAAATGTATATCAGTCTGCTCAGCTCCTCCTGCTGTATACTCTATCATCCTGTCTACAGATGTGATGCCATTTTCAGAACAAGTTCCTTTCAAGAAGTGGTTCAAAAAAATGTTACTAGACTATTTTTCCAGACATAGGGATAATATTGGAATGACTATTTTATTTATTTTATTTTAAAAATGTTAAAGGTCATAAACCTGTCATGATTGGGCAGTTGGTTATTTGGAGACTCAAGGTAGAGATTTAACAAAGCTGTCAAAAATTATCCATGGTTTTTTACTGTGGGCTAAGGCCATTTTTCCTGTTTGATGGTTTTAGTGTATGAGGCCCATTATTATCAATGGTTATATTCACACTTGCATAGTGAATTGCGTTCATTGCTGTGTATCAATGGTGCCCTTTGGAGCTGATTGACTCGTAATCAGGTCTCTTGGATCTCTTCACGGTGCCTGTTGATTTAAAGTGAAGAAGCGCTCTGGGCTCACCTCACCAGTTTTTTAAGATACTTATTGCCAGTAAGTGTGAATATACTGGTTTACACCAAAAGACTGAAACATGCACAAACCTAACAGTTCTTGTTGCTGAAAGTTTTCTCTAGATCACGAAAAAGTAACTTTGACAGAGGTGGAGTTCTACTGTTGTAACTTGATGGAGTCTTAATATCTACTTGATACTGAGTTGTGTAAGGACCATGGGAGGAATTTGTGCATGAAGGGTCTTAAAAAACACCAGAGTTCTCCTACAGTCATAACTCTTTCATTTTAATGTATTGATAGAGCAGCACATCATGTGGTGTGTGTGGCAAATGTTTTTGAGTCACACGTCTAACCAACAGTCCCCACTAAGGCACACCCAAAAATGCCCAGACTCCTCAGGCAGAGTGCACCATGATCATTCTGGTAGCATATTGAGAAGACCATTGGCAAAAGATTATGGTGGAACATAGAATTAGTAGGTCCCAAGCTTTGCTACAGATTTCAATCACATTCATATCCACATTACGTTGTAGCCATCGGTCAGCTATTTTATGAGTATAGCCATCTTTAATCACTATGCAGTATAGGTCAAGTAGGTAAGAAAAGACATCAAACAACAGCAGCCGGTAGAATTAAAGTCAACTATGTGACAAACTGGAAGTCTATGATGATTGACATTTCTTAATGTATTATAGAAGACACGAGCGAACAGCCATAAAACAGCGCATATGTTCAGGGTTACCTTGGGCGACCAAGGAGATTAGCTACAGTGCCATGGGTTGTGAACTACTTTATTATGTTGCTCACTGTGGACATAGTACCATCAAGATCTCTGGAGATGGTCTTGTAACCTTGAGATTATTGATATTTTTCAACAATTTTGGTTCTCAAGTCCTCAGACAGTTCTCTTCTGTGCTTTCTGTTCTCCATGCTTAGAGTGGCACACAGACACACAATGCAAAGATTAAGACAACTTCTCTTTTTTTTGCCACAGGTGAGTTTGAACAAGCATCACATGCTTGAAACAATGTTGTTTACCCACAATTTTGGAAAGGTGCCAACAATTTTGTCTGACCCGCTTTGGGGGTTTTGTGTGAAATTATTTCCAGTTTCCATTTTTTTCTCTGTTTTATTGCATTATTCCAATATACACAAAATGAAATAAACATGTGTATAATGAAACTTGTGTAATTGCAGTACGTTTCTGGGAGAAATACTTTAGTATATATAGTGGGGAAAAGAAGTATTTGATACACTGCCAATTTTGCAAATTCTCCCACCTGCAAAGAATGGAGAGGTCTGTAATTTTTATTGAAGTTACACATCAACTGTGAGAGACAGAATCTAAAAAAAATCCAGAAAATCACATTGTATGATGTTTACATAATTATTGTTCATTTTATTGCATTAAATAAGTATTTGATATAATAGAAAAACATAACTTAATATTTGCTACAGAAAACTTTATCATAGAATCATAGAATGGTAGAGTTGGAAGGGACCTCCTGGGCCATCTGGTCCAACCCCCTACTCAAAGCATGATTCACTAAATCATCCGAAACAGATATCTGTCCAGCCTCTGTTTGAAGACTTTTATTGAAGGAGAACTCACCACCTCTCGTGGCAGTCTGTTCCACTCATTGATCACCCTTACTGTCAAAAAGTTTTTTCCAACATCTAATCTGTGTCTCCTCCCATTCAGTTTCATCCCATTGCTTCTAGTCTTTCCTTGTGCAAATGAGAATAAAGATGATCCTTCTACAATGTGACAGCCCTTGAGATATTTGTGTACAGCTATTGAGTCTCCTCTCAGTCTTCTCTTTTGCAAGCTAAACATTCCCAAATCCTGCAACCATTCCTCATAGGACATTGTTTGCAGACCGGTCACCATTCTGGTCGCTCTTCTTTGAACTTGCTCCAGTTTGTTGATGTCTTTTTTAAAATGTGGTGCTCAAAACTGGACACAGTATTTCAGATGAGGTCTGACCAAAGAGGAGTAGAGGGCAATAATGACTTCACGTGATCTAGACTGTATGCTTCTGTTAATATATCCTAGAATTGTATTTGCCTTTTTTGCTGCTGCATCACACTGTTGACTCATGTTCAGTCTGTGATCTATTAGTATACCCAAGTCTTTTTCATATGTGCTGTTACTTAGCCCTATTCCTCCCATTCTGTATATGCTTTTTTCATTTTTATTGCCCAGATGTAGTACTTTGCTTGCATTTTCCCTGTTAAAAACCATTCTGTTAGTTGCTGCCCACTGCTCTAGTTTATTTATATCTTTTTGAATCATCTCTCTCTTCTCTAGTATTAGCTATCCCTCCTAGCTTTGTGTCATCAGCAAATTTAATCAGTTTACCTTCAATTCCTTCAACTAAATCATTGATAAAGATGTTGAAAAATACAGGGCTCAGGACAGAGCCCTGTGGTACCCCACTTGAGACATTCTTCCAACTGGATGTGCAGCCATTTACAACCACTCTTTGGGTCTGATCACTAAGCCAGATGTGAATCCACCTAACAGTTGCTTTATCCATTCCATACTTAGTCATTTTTTCAATAAGGATTGTGTGAGATACTTTGTCAAATGCTTTGCTTAAGTCAAGATATACTATATCTACAGCATTTCCTGATCCAACCAGTCAGTGATTCTGTCATAGAAGAAAATTAAGTTAGTCTGACATTACTTATTAGTTACAAACCCATGTTGACTCTGTTTAATCACTTCATTCTTTTCCAGGTGCTTACATACATGTTGTTTAATAATTTGTTCAAAGATCTTTCCTGGTATAGAAGTCAGACTCACTGGCCTATAGTTCCCTGGGTCCACGTTCTTCCCCTTTTTGAAGATAGGGACATTTGCTGTTCTCCAGACTTCTGGGACTTCTCCTGTTCTCCAAGAATTTTCAAAGATTATGGATTATTATGAATTTTCAAAGATTATGTAATTGTTTGCAATTACAGTGGTCAGACTTTCCTGTAGTTCTTGACCAAATTAGCTCACACTGCAGCAGGGATTTTGGCTTACTCTTCCATACAGATCTTCTCCAGATCTTTCAGGTTTCAGGGCTGTCTCTGGGCAATATTGAGTTTCAGCTCCCTCCAAATATTTTCTATTGGGTTCAGGTCTGGAGGCTGGCTAGGCTACTTCAGGACCTTGAAATGCTTCTTACGGAGCCACTCCTTAGTTGCCCTGGCTGTTTCGAGTCATTGTCATGCTGGAAGACCCAGCCACAACCCAATGCTTCAATACTCTTATGGAGGGAAAGAGGTTGTTGCCCAAAATCTTGCAATATATGACCCCACCCATTCTTCCTTCAATACAGTGCAGTTGTCCTTGTCCCCTTTGCAGAAAAGCACCCCCAAACTATTATGTTTCTCCCACCTTGCACCCACCGGTGTTTTTGGTGTTGTGCTCATCCTTCTTCTCCCTCCAAATATGACGAGTAGAGTTGATACCAAAATGTTCTGTTTTGGTCTCATGTGACCACATGACCTTCTCCCATGCCTCCTCTGTTTCATCCAGATGGTCATGGGCAACCTTCAAACAGACTTGGACATGGGCAGGGATGAGCAGACAGACCTTGCACTGCAGGACTTTAATCCATGACGGCTTAGTGTGTTACTAACGATAATTTTTGAGACTATGGTCCTAGCTCTCTTCAGGTCATTGACCAGGTCCTCTCGTGTAGTTATGAGCTGATTCCTGACCTTTCTCAGAATCATCCTTACCCCACGAAGTGAAATATTGCATGTAGCCCCATACCGAAAAAGATTGACAGTCATCTTGTGTTTCTTCCATTTTCTAATAATCGTGCTAACAGTTGTTGCCTTAACACCAAGCTTTTTGTCTATTGTCCTGTAGCCCATCCCAGCTTTGTGCAAGGCTACAATTTTGTCCCTATTGTCCTTAGACAGCTCTTTGGTCTTGGCCATGGTGGAGAGGTTTGTGTGTGATTGATTGAGTGTGTGGACAGGTGTCTTTCATACAGGTAACGAGATCAAACAGGTGCAATTAATACAGGTAATGAGTGCAGAGTAGGAGGGCTTCTTAAAGAAAAACTAACAGGTCTGTGAGAACCAGAATTCTTGCTGGTTGGAAAGTCATGTCAGCTTTTTTGATATATACACATAGGAAGCATTTTTAGTGTCATTTTTATGTCACTAAATCTAAATCTAATCATGATTAGTAAATCTGACTACAAACATTTCCCACAAGAAACACTGTTAAAAAATGTAATGAACAATGTGACATTTCTCACAAACTTTGTGTGAATCCAACCTATTGGTGTTAAAAAAAATGAAACTATGTAAAAAAATAGGATATGAAAACATGAGGTTAGATGGTTTAAACATGTCTTCCCAGGTCTCCTTCAACCCACAGCAGACATGTATGACATTTGTGGCTTTTGTGGCTTGCTTGTTTGGTTCTTCTGTCCAGTTCGAATTAATTCAGTTATCCAAGATTGAAGCCTCGGTCAGACCGAGCTTTGTTGTTTCGTTCTCCAGATGTCTGTTACCACTCTGAGGTATGCAACGGATTGTTAACTTTCTTCACTTCCTAGCAAGCAACACTCCTTGCTCAACTCAGACAAATACTCGAATAAGACAAAATTCACAAGTCCTTATTTTATGGTCCATGTATGGACTGCAATACTGGGACCAACTGCGAGTCACTTGATTCAAACTACCAATGTCGTAGACATATAGGAGAGTGTTAGTTTAAGTCAGCAGACGCATGGTTTTTCCATACATGGATGTGTGAATTCAGCGCAAGCATCTAATGTTTATGCTCATGCATGGATGCCGTCAACACTAATTAACACAAAATACCGAAAATAACAAATAGATATATACAAAAAGATATCCTGGCTAGGAGCTGACCACTAAGTGTTTAAAGCAATTGTCTGGAATTATTTTAAAATAAGAGGGGGTCCAACACATATTATGACAATACATAATTTTTTAAAACCCTGACATACCTATACATGCAATACTACTTACCGTATTTTTCGGACTATAAGACGCACCGGACTATAAGACGCACCCAGGTTTTAGAGGTGGAAAATAGGGAAAAATATATTTGAAGCAAAAAATGTGGTAAAATATTTAATAACATAAATAACATACTATTATATGTGGTGTTATTATATATAATAGTATGTTATTATGTTGGAAGCTACGGGTAGGAGATGGTGCTGTGGGACCAGTGTGGTGTCTGTAAAGTACTATGTGAAGATGCTGGAGGGTGAGTATATGAATGGGGGCATGGGGCTTATAATTAAAGCACCACTCCAGCACTGAAAAATAACACTGAAGTGCTGCTTTAAGATCCCATGGGAGAACTATAACTCTCAGCATGTCCTGCAGATCCTATGGCATGCTGGGAGTTATAGTCCACCACAGGATGGCAGAGTGCTTTTTTATGTGCTGTCATTACTAACCTTTTAATTAATTCTCTGTTGTACAGTGTCTGCAGGACCTGTGATGACATCAAGAAGAGGCAGGGCTTTGTGTGGTCATGTGATGCTCCAGCCCGCCCTCTTCATGACCTCATCACAGGTCCTCCACAGGAGCATTCAGCATGGCATCAGCACAGCCCCCAGTCTGTCAGGTATGCGATGCCTCCTGCTGCACTCTGCTCCTGTCGCCTCCTTCTCCTTCCAACACACATCTCCCGGCTGCTGCAGGAATCAGGCGCTGGGGAACCATGTGGCTCTGTCATTTGCTGCTCCCCGCTCACTGCTCAGCTGATAGGTGGGCGGGGAAGCAGCTAATGAATATTCACTGCACTTAATTATCGGGACCAGTGGTTTCCCCAGCGCTGGATTCCTGCAGAGGAGGGGAGCAGCCTCCTGTGATCTCACTCCACCGCTGCCCCCTGCCCCCCTCCCCACATGTTAGATTCCGACCATAAGACGCACCCACACTTTCCTCCCAAATTTGGAGGAAAAAAGTGCGTCTTATGGTCCGAAAAATACGGTAAGTACAAAATTTATATTCAGTATTAGGCAACTCGATATGCAAAATTACTATATACATCCATATGTTGATATTTTAAAGATATTAATGATTTACACTTTATCTGTGGTACTTTAACCCCTTCACGCCGCAGCCTATTTTCATTTTTGGTTTTCTATTTTTTGCTTCTCTTCTTCCCAGAGCCATAACAAGTTGTACTTTTGAACAACACCACTGGTTTTACCACATAATGTACAGGAAAATGGGAAATTATTTTATTTTTTTTTTTCATTTTTTTTGCCATGTTAATGCTAAAACTGACCTGCCATTATGATTCTCCAGGTCATTACAAGTTAATAGATACCAAACATGTCTAGGTTATTTTTAATTTAAGTGGTGAAAAAAAAATCCAAAGTCTGTTAAAAAAAAAATTGCGTCATTTTCTGAGACCCGTAGCGTCTCCATTTCTGAGGCTGGGTGAGGGCTTAGTTTTTGCGCACCAAGCTAACATTCTTATTTATACAATTTTGCTGTACATTCAATCTTTTGATCACCCGTTATTATTATTATTATTCATTCTTATAGCGTCATTTATTCCATGACACTCTACATGTAAAAATGGGGCATACAAAGACAAGTATAATAAACTTGAGCAGTACAAGGCACACACAAATACAAAAGGAGAGAGGACTCTGCCCACGAGGGCTCACAGTCTACAGGGGATGGGTGAGGATACACTAGGAGAGGGTAGAGCTGGTTGTGCGGCGGTTCAGTAGATTGAGGATCACTGCAGGTTGTAGGCTTTCTGGAAGAGGTGAGTCTTCAGGTTCCTTTTGAAGGTTTCCGTGGTAGGCGAAAGTCTGATGTGTTGGGGTAGAGCGTTCCAGTGTATGGGGGAAGCACGAGAGAAGTCTTGTATGTGGTTGTGGGAAGAAGAGATAAGGGGGGAGTAGAGAAGAAGATCTTGAGAGAATCGAAGGTTGCGTGTAGGTAAATATCGGGAGACCATGTCACAGATGTATGGAGGAGACAGGTTGTGGATGGCTTTGTAATTCATAGTTAGGGTTTTGAACTGGAGCCTCTGGACAATAGGAAGCCAGTGAAGGGCTTGGCATAGAGGAGAGGCTGGGGAATAATGGGGAAACAGGTGGATTAGGTGGGCAGCAGAGTTTAGGAAAGATTGGAGTGGTGCCAGAGTGCTTGAGGGGAGGCCAGAGAGTAGGAGGTTGCAATAGTCGAGGCGGGAGATGATGAGGGTGTGAACTAGCGTTTTTGTAGTTTCTTGGTCAAGGAATGTACGGATCCGGGACATATTTTTGAGCTGGAGTCAGCAGGAGGAGGCAAGGGCTTGGATATGTGGCTCGGAAAAGAGGGCAAAGTTGAGGATCACCCGAGGCAACGGGCATGGGGGACTGGGGAAAGTGAGCAGTCATTGACGGTGATGGAGAGGTCTGGTGGAGGGGTAGAGTGAGATGGGCGAAAGATGAATTCTGTTCTGTCTATGTTCAGTTTTAGAAAGCGAGCAGAAAAAAAAGATGAAATAGCAGACAGATATTGTGGGATTTTGGTCAGTAAGGAGGTGATGTCGGGTCCAGATAGGTAGATCTGCGTGTCATCGGCGTAGAGATGATACTGCAAACAGTGTGATTCTATGAGCTGTCCCAGGCCGAAGGTGTAGATGGAGAAGAGTAGAGGTCCTAGAACTGAGCCTTGAGGAACACCGACAGACAGGGGGCAGGGTGAGCAGGTGGTGTTGGAGAGGGAGACACTGAATGTCCGGTCTGTTAGATATGACGTTATTGCATTTTAATGCAATGTTGCAGCAACCATAAACAAACAAAATATAATTCTGGCATTTTTACTTTTTTTTCTCATTTTGCAGTTTACTGATCGGATTAATTATTTTTATATACTGATAGATTGGACAATTCTGAAAGCGGTGATACCAAATATGTGTATTTTCTATGTATTTTTAATTGTTTTATTTTGAATGGGGCGAAAGGGGGGTGATTTGAACTTTTATATTTTTTTAATATTTTTAAAAACTTTTTTTTTTACTTTACACTTGCTTCAATAGTCTTCATGGGAGACTAGAAGCCTCGATCATCCGATAGCTTGTGATACCCAGAGCAGGGCTTCAGCCCCGCTCTGTCTAGCAGAATTGCTCACTTGCTATGAGCGCCAACCGCTGGGCGGCGCTCATAGCAAATCCGTCAATAACAATTACAGGGGTCTGCTGCAGACCCCGTGTTGTCACACCAACCCTTTGGTGACCCACGGTCATGTGACACTGGCGCCGTTGGACGGGACTAGTGACCCGCTTCTGGCGCGAGCATGGTAAATGCTGCTGTCAGAGATTGACAGCTGCATTTAACATGTTAACAGTGGCAAGTGGATCACGATTCCACCCGCGCCTGTTACGGGCAAATGTCAGCTGTTCAAATCAGCTAAAATGTGCCAGAAAGTTGCGGGCTCATCGCCGGAGCCAGCAGCACATAGGGGAAGCCAAAAGGGTTAACATATTAATTATAATTGTTTATATTAATGTTAATTGTATCACTTAATATTGAGCAGAATAAAGTATGCTGACATCCCGCCTGCACACAGCCCCAATATATACACTAAGAGCACACACACAGCCCCCTTTATAAAGTATGATTCCCCACATAGCTTCCTATATACAATATAAGCCCCAACATAGCCCCTTATATACAGTATGAGCCGCCACATAGCCTCTTATGTACAGTATGAGCCTCCCTACATAGCCTCCTATATACAGAATGAGACCCCACATAGCCTCCATAAACAGTTTGAGCCCCCAGATAGCCTCCAATACACAGGATGAGCCCCCACATAGCCTCCTATATACAGTATGAGCCCTCACATGGCCTCCATATATACACTGTGAGCACCACATAGCTTCCATATAGACAATGTGAGGAACACATAACCTCCATATATACAGTGTGAGCCCTATATAGCCTCCATATGAACAGTGTGAGCACCACATAGCCTCCATATATACAGTGTGAGCAACACATAGCCTCCATGTACAGTGGCATGTAAACGTTTGGGCACCCCTGGTCAAAATTACTGTTATTGTGAAAAGTTAAGTAAGAAGAATATGAAATGATCTCTAAAATACCTCATGTTAAAGATGACACATTTCCTTTGTATTTTAAGCAAAAAAAATAATATACAGTTGTGCTCAAAAGTTTACATACCCCGGCAGAATTTTTGCTTTCTTGGCCCTTTTTCAGAGGATATGAATGATAACACCAAAACTTTATTTCCACTCATGGTTAGTGGTTGGGTGAAGTCATTTAATGTCAAACTACTGTGTTTTCTCTTTTAAAATCTTAATGACAACACAAAACATCCAAATGTCCCTGATCAAAAGTTCACATACTCCATTTCTTAATACTGTGTATTACTCCCTGTAACATCAATGACAGCTTGAAGTCTTTCGTGGTAGTTGTGGTGGATAAGGTTCTTTATTTTCTCAGATGGTAAAGCTGCCTACTCTTCTTGGCAAAAAGCCTCCAGTTCCTGTAAATTCCTGGACTGTCCAGCATGAACTGCGTGCTTGAGACCTCCCCAGAGTGGCTCAATGATATTGAGGTCAGGAGACTGAGATGGCCACTCCAGAATCTTCACTTTGTTCTGCTGTAGCCAATGACATATCAACTTGGCCTTGTGTTTTGGATCGTTGTCATGTTGGAACGTCCAAGTACGTCCCATGCGCAGCTTCCTGGCTGATGATTGCAAATTTGCCTCCATTATTTGCTAATAACGTGCTGCATTCATCTTTCCTTCAACTTTGACCAAGTTTCCTGTGCCTTTGTAGCTCACACATCCCCAAAATATCAGCAAACCACCTCAGTGCTTTACAGTAGGAATGGTGTTCCTTTCATCATAGGCCCTGTTGACCTCTCTCCAAATGTAACGTTTTTGGTTGTAGCCAAAAGTTCAATTTTGGTCTCATCACTCCAAATTAACTTGTTCCAGAAGTTTTGAGGCTTGTCTCTGTGTTGTTTTGCGTATTGTAGGCCAGGTATTTTGTGCCATTTGCGCAGTAATGGTTTTCTTCTGGTGACTCGACCATGCAGACCATTTTCTTCAAGTGCCTCCTTATTGTGAAACAGCCGCACCGCTAGTTTTCAGAGAGTCCAATATTTCAGCTGATGTTATTTGTGGATTCTTCTTTGCATCCCGAACAATTTTCCTGACAGTTGTGGACAAAATTTTTGCTGGTCTAACTGACCGTGGTTTTGTTTTTACAGAGCCTCTGATTTTCCATCTGTTAATCACAGTTTGAACACTGCTGACTGGCATTATCAATTCCTTGCATATATCTTTGTATCCCTTTCCTGTTTTATACAGTTCAACTACCTTTTCCCATAGATCCGTTGACAATTATTTTGCTTTCCCCATGACTCACAATCCAGAAATGTCAGTGGCTGGATGAAAGATGCAAGAGTCTGTCTGGATCCCTGAAACTCACTCAGCTTTTCTGCACACACACTGATTACAAGCAAACAGGTCACAGGTGAGGATGTTACCTTTATTAGCCATTCAAACCCATTTGTGTCAACTTCTGTACATGTTATCAGGCCAAAATTACCAGGGTATGTGAACCTTTGATCAGGGTCATTTGGATGTTTTGGGTTGTTATGATTTAACCCCTTTTTGACCTTGGATGGAATAGTACATCCAAGGTCAGATCCCCCGCTTTGATGAGGGCTCTGGCGGTGAGCCCGCATCAAAGTCGGGACATGTCAGCTGTTTTGTGGCTGATGGTGCTTCCACTCTTGAACTTGTATCCATAGCCATACTCTGTAATTATCTGACTGAGGGGGTTCAAGCCTATGCAGAACAGCAATGGGGACAGTGCATCACCTTGGTATATGCTGCATTTGATGGATACTTGTGCTAGTTGTCTTGAGTTGACTTCTAATGTTGTTCTCCATAGCCCCATTGAGTTTCTGAGGAAGGTTCTTAATTTCCTGTTGACATTGTAGAGAGCCAAGCATTCACAGATCCATGTGTGGCTTTCCTGTAGTCAATCGAGGCTCTGCTGAGATTGGTCGGTCTGGATCTTGAGTCTTGAGCGACTGCTCTATCTACTAGGAGCTGTTGCTTAGAGCCTCTGGTGTCGGTCCCAATGCCTTTCTGAGCTGGATTCATGTACTGGTTCATATGGTTCTGTAGCTTTTTGCCTATGATGAATGACAGGAGTTTCCATGTTGTTGTAAGGCAAGTTATCGGGCAGTAGTTGGATGGAACTGTTCCTTTATGAGGATCCTTTAAGATCAGCACTGTTCTACCTTATGTTAGCCAAGCTGGGTGGTGGCCTTCTAGCAGTTTGTTCATTTGCTTTGCCATGCGTTCATGTACCACTGTTAATGGTGACTTTTTCTTGCTCTAGGTGGTTGCTGTGTTTCATTCCAGCTTGCAGCTACATTGCACCTTCTCCCATATGTCCCTCCAGTATTGTTCAGTGTCTGCTACTGGTGGAGTTGCTGTCTTTGTGCTGTTACTCTGTAGTTGGGAGTACACTTTGGATGGTTATATGGAGAAGCTTTTCTAGTGTATCTCCCTAGTCTTGCAGCGAGTGCTGTGAGCCTTTGTTTAGCAGTATCTAGGGCTTCAGCTGGGGTCAGGCCTTTGTACTTGTCCAGTTTGGTCTTATTCTTGATCTTTACACCCTTCTGTATTTCTGTTAGTTGGCTGACTTCACTTCGTGTCACCTTGATTTTTGTCTCCAGCCTTCTTTTCACATACTTCTGCTGTTCTTGCTGGTTGTATAGCCAAGCATTTCCATGATTGCTGAGGCAGTAGCATAGATCATTTTATTAGTTTGTGTTATGGTGGTGGTAGGTATTGATGCAAGTGCTCTATTGGCATCTTCTAGCATATTGTCTGGTGGTGTTTCTTGTCCATGTTTGTTTTGTTCCAGTAGCCAATTTATCATCAGATTGTCCTGGTTCCTCAACATTTGACGCGGACCTTGTTCATGACACTCTCATGTTTATTGAGGTAGGCACTATAGTGTTAGTAGTCTTGCCCAAAGGACCACTACTGGTGTATTATTTCCAACAGGGCAGAGTCAGGATGTGAACCCCAGACTCCCACGTTGGTGGTGGTGCACTTTTAACAGCTATAAAAGCCACCCAAGGTAGTATTATAGCGCTAGGAGTCTTAGTATATAATTTAGGAACCTTAGTATATAATTTATTTTTTATTTATTTTCACAGAGCCGGGATTTGAACCCCAGTCTCCCATGTTCCCTTAACCACTACACTATACCAGCCACTATACGGTAACCATGATGAGGAGGCAAGGAAAGAAGCAACATCCAAATACCATCAAAGGGTAAGACAGGTCCTGAAGAGCCAGCTCAATGGGAAGAATAAGATTTGTGCCATCAATACATATGCCCCAGTTCTCAGACACCCTGCTGGCATAGTCTACTGGCCAAAAGAAGAGATGGAAGCTGCAGATGTGAAGACACAAAAGCTCCTCACAATGCATGAAGGTCTCCACCCTAAGTCTAGCACCCAAAGATTGTATGCAAACAGAAAGGAGGGTGGTCGAGGCTTAAGCATCCAAGCCACCATAACTGATGAAACAAGGAGTATCCAGAAATACATCAGAAGAATGGTGCCAAAAGATGAGATACTGAGAGAAAGCTTAAGGCAGCAACAACAGATCTGGAAGGAAGAACAGGGACATGAAGCACCATGGCAAGACAAGCCTCTGCATGGGATGTACCATCGACAGATAATGGAGGTGGCTGACATGGTGAAATCCTACCAATGGCTGGAGAAAGCTGAACTCCGAGACAGCACCGAGGCACTAATCATAGCGGCACAAGAGCAAGCACTAAGTACCAGATCCATAGAAGCAGGAATATACCACATAAGACAAGACTCAAGGTGCAGACTATGCAAAGAAACCTCAGAAACGGTACAACACATAGAAGCAAGATGCAAAATGCAAGCAGGAACAGCGTATACTGAATGCCACAACCAAGTAGCAGGAATTGTATACAGGAACATCTACACAGCATATGGGCTAAGTCTTTCTAAGTCCAGGAGGGAGACCCCAGAAAAAGTGGTGGAGAATGAAAGGGCTAAAATCCTGTGGGACTTCAAGATCCAGACGGATAAGCAGGTGTTGGCTAACCAACCAGACATTGTGATAGTAAACAAGGAGCAGAAGACAGCAATGATAATAGATGTTGCAGTGCCAAGTGACAGCAACATCAGAAATAAGGAATATGAGAAACTGGAGAAATACCAGGGCCTCAAAGGAGAACTGGAGAAGATGTGGAAGGTGAAGGCAACAGTGATTCCAGTGGTGATAGGAGCACTTGGAGCAGTGACCCCTAAGTTGGAAGAATGGCTACAACAGATCCCAGGAGTAACATCTGAGCTCTCTGTCCAGAAAAGTGCAATGCTGGAAACAGCTAAGATCCTGTGCAGAACCCTCAAACTCCCAGGCCTATGGTAGAGGATCCGAGAATGAGAAAGGACAACAAAAGACCATAATTCATCTTTTACATTTTAAAAATTACAAAAAGAAAAACAGTCTGATGCAAAAGTTTGGGCAACCTGCATGGTTAGTACCTGGTAGCACCTCCTTTTGAAAGCATCATAGCTTGTAAACAATTTTTGAAGCCTGCCAAGAGTCTTTCAATTCTTGTTTGATTGACTTTCATCCATTTTTAAATGGAAAATTCTTCCAGTTCTGTGAGATTCTTGCATGCGCTGCTATTTTGAGGTCTAGCCATAGATTTTCAATGATGTTCAGATCAGGGGGACTGTGAGGGCCATTGTAAAACCTTGAGCTTGTGTCTTTTAAAGTAGTCTATTGTGGATTTGTTTTATTTGGATTCTGTTTTATTTTTTCACAAGAAAAATAATTTTCTTTTGCAATTGATTGACTTTTGTTTTGGCTATAGATAAACAGATGCAAAAGTATTACTACTTAATGGAAAACAAATCCTAAAGCTGCCCATACAAAAGACAATTTGTGCTCAATGTAACAAAATGACATAGATCACTGCTGCTGTTCTAAATGTTTTTCAGCTAAGTTGCAGCACACTAGAGAAGAGCCAATCGATTTGGTGCAAATTCGATGCATACACAATGTTATGAAATTTGCAGATACTGTGGAATTCAAATTTGCTATTTAATGCACATGAATTGCCCAAATAATGCCTTTACAATTTACACACTGAAGAATATTGAATCAGCCACAGAAGGCACACATGATCTCAGGCGTGATCCCTAATAATGCGTTGCAGCTATCACATCACATAAAAAGCACAGTCAAGTGTTACAACTAGGGATGGGCGAACCCGAACAGTAAAGTTCGGGACCGTACCGAACACATAGTTACATAGCTACAGTTCGAGTCCAGTTCGGGTTCAGGTCCAGGGCCATTCTAATTATTCCTACCTGTCCAGCGACGCATCTTCCCGTCCCGCTGTCTCCCGGCCACATCTGCTTCCAGGGCCGCTCATTAACCGCCAGCAGTATTCACTGCACTCTGCAGTCCTCTGCTTTTTCTGGCAGTGTTCGTGCAGTGACGTCACCGCATGAACACTGCCGGAAAAAGCCGAAGACTGACGAGTGCAGTGAATACTGCTGGCAGTTAATGAGTGGTCCCAGAAGTAGATGCGGCCGGGAGACAGCAGGACGGGAGTACGCGTCGCTGCATGGGAGGACGCGTCGCTGGACAGGTAAGTATAATTTGAATGGCCCATATCTGTAAAGTTCAAGTTCGGGGTTTGGACGCAAGTTCGCGTCATCTCCGACCCCGAACTCGAACTTTACAAAAAACTTGGGCGAACCCGCCGATCTCGAACATCGGGGGGTTCGCCCATCACTAGTTACATCCTTTTTGGCAAAGGTTGAATAAATGGGGTTGAAAAGATTGTCAAAAGTTAATTATTATATTGTGTAAAATGTATAAAAAATGGCTATGGCAATTTCAGGTGTAGTGATAAAAAATACAAAACAACTACAGCTAAGAAGGTAGGAGATGCTTGCAGCAGCAAAAGCACTACCACCACTACTGGCAGCAGCCATCTACGCAATAGTAATCGTAAACTCAGGCCACAGTTGGCTTCCTTTGACTCCAGCAAGTGAGTAAATGTGGAGGTCGTTATGGCATATATGGCACATTACTTGGCTCAGTCACAGGATAATGTTGCCTCTGACAACAACACAATCAGTTTGAGACATTGTTCTGCGCAGAACAGTCTGCTTAAATTACAAAGAAGGATAATTTTTTGGCCTTTCTTTAATTTGAAATACTGAACATAAAACATTTGTCAGTGCACTGTGTTATTAAATGGGCTTGGTTTATGCTAGGTTACCATCCATTTATATGGTGACATCACTTTGACAGTACCAAGGCTGTGTTTTGTTTTAAAGAACTTGAAAGGGGTTGTATACAGTCCTAGAACGCCCCAAAGTGTTACACACATCTTTTCATAACAAGTGGAGACTTTGGTGTATTGCAATCTCAAAAGAATTGATTTGTTTTGAATCAAGATATTTGGAAAAATTAATTGAACCTTGAAAATTCAAAATGGTTCTATCATCTCACATTTTTTCAAGTCTGATAGCCAATTAAATGATGTGATCACAGTAAAAACGAAAGAATATTTAGGACAGAAAATCTGAATCAGTCGTGAGTCATGAAACAAATTTTGCTTTTATAAGAACTGATTGATTGTTTTAGTCCATTTACGTGATGATGGTGGTTTACAGGCTTCTTGTAATATGTACAGTGCCTTGAAAAAGTATTCATACCCTGTAAACTTTTCCACATTTTTCACGTTATATACACAAATGTAGTTACTTGGTATTTTATGTAATATCCAAACACTAAGTAGCAAGTATTTTTGAAATGTATAGGAAATTATACATGGTTTCCTTATTAAAAAAATATAAATCTGAAAATTGTGACTTACATTTGTATTCAGCCCCCATGTCAATACTATGTAGGACCGCCTTTCACTGCAATTACTACTGCAAGTCTTTTGGGTTGAGTCTCTCCCAGCTTTGTACATCTAGCAGGGATGTCAAACTCAAATTCACAGAGGGACAAAATTTAAAGCTTGGACAACGTCATGGGCCAAACGTGATATTTATTAAAACAATGTTTACAATTAAGGAAATTTTCCCTTATCATCAAATATAACGATGAACCTTTTCATATTGAAATAAATTTAAAGGTTGAGAAGGAGTTTAAAGGGGAAGAAGCAAAACAGAGTATACAGAGAGGACAGAGTGGGATCGCAACTGATAGCTGTTAAATGTGTTTATTAACACACTTTATTTTTGTGAGATGTGATGCACAATATTTAACATTCTCTTATTTTCTTCTTAGCAATATAATCCTTGTTACCTCTTAGCCAGTAATTAGTCTTGTTTTATGGTTAAAAAGATTGTTGATCATCTCTTAAGCCCCGATCTGACATCTTCTGCATATTGGGTAGGACAGCTGGCAACTGTCCAATGCTGGCATGTATTGTTAACATGTCTTGTTTTAATTAAAAAATGTATATTCATGAAAACCTCGACAATTGTCCAAATGTGGCACATGAGTACCCCTGAACCACCAATGTCAGATCAGACACAGCTCAACCCCCTAGTGAGGAATTACCATCATTGAAAGCTATCTAAAGATATTCAAAGGATAGGATAAACTAGCAGACCGTTCTCAAACCATTGAGATTGTCAGATAACAAAAGAAGAAGATGAAAAAATCTCATTCATTGGCACAAAGCAGCTATGACAGGATGGGGGCGGGCACATCACTGCTCTCTTCACGCCTATCGATGTGGCCTGTTTCCCTGTCTGCATATAGCAAGCAAGGAGTCAGAACACATGACCGGAGCATCCTTGTAGGCCAAATGTAGTCACCCATTTGGTATTTCCTCGCAGACCAAATGTAATCTTCCTACAGGCCAGATATGGCCCACAGGCCAGAGCTTGACATATGTGATCTAGAGGTGAAATGTTTTGCACATTATTATTTACACATTAGCTCTAGCTCAGTGAGATTGGATGGAGGTATCCGTGAACACAGCAATTTTCAAGTCTTGCACAGATTCTTAATGGGATTTAGCTCTGTACTGAGACTGTTCATTCACACACATAAATGTGCTTTGTTCTAAACCATTTGATTGTAGCCCTGGCTGTATGCTTAGGGTCGTTGTCCTGCTGGACGGTGGACAGGACCAAGTCTGAAGCCTTTGGCAGCATCTAACAGGTTTTCCTCCACGACTGCCTTGTACATAGCTTCATCCAACCTCCCATCAACTCTGTCCAGTCTTCCTGTCACTGCTGAAGAAAAGTATTACCACAGCATGACGTTGCCGTCACCAGGTTTGACGGTGAGGATGATGTTTTCAGGGTCATGTACAGTGTTAGTTTTCCTCCACACATAGCATTTAGTAAAGTTCTACTTTGGTCTTATGTGAACAGAGCACCTTTTTCCACATGCTAGCTGTGTTCCCTTACATGGCTTTTTGCAAACTGCAAATAGAACTTCTTATAGCATGCTTTAAAAAATGGCTTTTTTCTTGTCACTTTTCCATAAAGGCTAGATTTGTGGAGGATACAACTAATAGTTGTCTCGAGGACAGATTCTCCCACCTAAGTTGTGGATCTTTCCAGCTTCTCCAGAGTGACCATGGGGTTCTTGGCTATTTCTCTAATTAGTGTTCTACTTGCTTAGCATGTCAGTTTAGGTAGACAGCCATGTCTTGGAAGGTTTGCAGTTGTGCCACACTCCTTCAATTTTAGGATGATGGATTGAACATTGCACCATCAGATGTTCAGAGCTTGAGCTATTTTTTATACCCTAACTTTGCTTTACTCTTATTCACAACTTTATCCCTAACATGTCTGGTGTGTTCCTTGATTTTCATGATGCTGTTTGATCCCTAATTTTCTCAAGCAAACCTCTGAGACCTTAACAGAGCAGCTGTAGTTATACTGAGAATAAATTACACACATATGGACTCAAGTTACTAATTATGTGCGTTTTGGAGGTTAATTGGTAATTTAGGCTTTTATATAGTGGTATCAGACTACAGGGGGCTGAATAGAAATGCACTTCAGAATTTTCATATTTTATTTTTTTTAATTAGAAAACCATGTATCATTTCCTCTACACTTCACAAATAATTGCTACGTTGTGTTGGTATATCACATAAAATCTCAATAAAATACATTTAAG
>VIAB01021210.1:35989-48220 GCA_009801035.1 Oophaga pumilio
AATCGGGACTGTCCCGCCCAAATCGGGACGGTTGGGAGGTATGATTTAAGCTTGTGGGTATAAAATGAAAAGTGTGGAAAAGTTCACGAGGTATGAATACTTTTTTAAGGCACCATATTTCTCTTGCTAAGTTTCCTTTAAGGAAAAAATAATTGCAGACCAATGCCACTGAAACATTTAATCTTTACCAAACACAACTGCAGACACAGTGAAAAATATAGCATTTTGGTTTTGGCCACTTTAAGAGGCACAATATTAATATTAGTTTCAGCACAATAAGAAGTACAGAAGCTTTGTAGTTTTAATACAAAAAGGTGCCAGGGTTACTTAACTGTACAAAATTAACAAACAAATCTAGCAGTGACAAATTTGTAACCTTTAATTTCAGATCTCTGTTTTCCTCACAGGCCATATGTAGGACCACTTTTTACCACACAGACCTCAATCTGTCTATCACGTCCCACTGTCTATTAAGTGGTATCCTCGTAACTTATGTCAGGCCTCAGTCTCCCAGATCCTATTCCTCTATCATGACCCTGCACTCAAGGGTCTTAAACTCTCCTCTCCTTAGGCCTTAATGTTAAAAGGAAGCTATCATCAGAAAATGACTTATCGTTTAAATGTTTTTTCCTTCTATCACAATCTGTATTAAAAATAAAAGATAGAAATTTTGCCTCAATACAAATTAGATAGCTGTCGGCCAAATTACCATTCAGCTTACAGCCATCTCTCCCGACTCACAGAAACCCACGTGAGTTCACGCTCTTGTGATCTCTATGAGAAAGCCACCTACAAACTCTCCTGGCAGTTGCTTATCTCCACAAAGAACAAAAAGATCGGTCATTTGAAGCTCAGCAGGCCGGATACTTCGCAACATCTGTCAGGGGAGAATTGGAAGATCCCTATGTACATTAGATAATCCGTTGACCCCACTAAAATCTATGGGTTAGGCCAAAATTTTTGGGAAATGTCAACGTGGGTCTTTAGTCTTTCACCCAACACTAATCCTATGGCTTTAGGTTATTTGTGGCGCCCTGAGGGTCCAGTCGCCACAGAGATGTTGCATCTCACCCAGAGGTGTGACACCTGACTCACAGGTAAGGAGGAAACACCCCATTGACTCCATCACCGCATCCACACACATCATGCCAGTGCTGAGCTTCAGGCTGGTTAGTAAAGGGTGTAGAGTTGGGTGGGTGGAGTCAGCTGCAGCATTAGGCTGCAGTGTGTTAGATTAGAGTTTCAGTTGGAGTCAGGCAGCCAGCGTGGGTACTGGGCTGGCCTGCAGCTCTTCCTTCCTGAGTTTACCTCAGAGGGCCTTGCTGGAGAGAGCGAAGGGGTCCTGGGCTGAGACAGCAATTGAAGCTGTGCCCCCATCCTGAAGAAGGAAGAACCAGGCAAAACATTGGGGAACGGTTCCTAGATTAGTGGGTCAGTTCATCGCCATTAGTAACACCGCGTCTAGTGGGACTCTTCAAGGACCACTAGCTACCATAATCCCATCCGGAGGAAGCTAGGGATCAAGTACGTCCAGGCATCCGACGGTGTTCCGGTCTCCGTGAAGAGGAGAGCAGTGCACCGGGACATCGGGTCGTACCTGTAAACTGAAAGGATCCAATACTACCTCGTCCGAGGGCTCTGTGGTAGGGAAGTGCAGAGAAGGAGTAAGGAGTGTAGCACAAAGAAGCCGGAAAGGAACATAAAAGGGAGTCTTTGGGAGTGTGACCGATATACCTGGGAGTTACTGGACTACTCACTGGAAGGACACAGTGCCCGGCTGGCATCTGTAAGGAACCAACAGACTGTGAGTAAACCTTTGAAACTGCACAAGAACTGTTTCCTGCCTTATTACTCCGTCGCACACTCCACTCTGCCACATCTCCTGCACTATTGCTTTCCCTTTTCATTTACCTGCCCTGGGAGGACACAGTCTTACCTGTAGAAGACTTTACACCAAGCTGCACAACACCATCCCTCCCAGAGGACCTGCACAGCAGCGCTGGTCACCCTGACCAGGTACTACAGGTGGCCAAAACAGAAAGAACAGCGCTCCATCCAGGTGAGTAATGTAGAAAAAACTTTATTTCAGGCCATCACAAAAACACAACGTTTCGACTTCAAAGGTCTTTTTCAAGTATATAAGTATATAAGTTTTCTACTTACAGGTACTACAGGTGGCGTCACGACAAACTACACGAACATTTATCTCCCCTGTAAATATCCCCATTTCAGTGAGACCCAGGGCCACGGACCGAGCCGTGTGCTGCCCGTGACATCCCCCATAGAAGTCGACGGGCTCGGTGCCGAGTACCCCACGGCCCTGGCGGGCGGCTCATCTTGCATCAGTATTTGTAAGCCAAAGTTAGGAATGGAATCTAAAGAGAAAAAAAACTATAATTAAAAAACTCACACCTCTTCTGTGCTTTGGATTAGATCCTGTTTTCGGCTTACAAATACTGATGTGTTATTAAAGCCTTAGCAGACAAACTGCCTTGGTCTCCAGCCCCCCACTGCTCCTAAAGTTGGCATCAGATTCCAGTACACCACAACTCATCTTGGGTGGCATGGGCCCCAGTCCTAGTCGTAGCAAAGGCCAACAGCAGCGCCAATGGCATTGCACACCAACCATCTGGATTTTCTCCTATTGGCGCCAACCTTCCTTTTACATTCTTAACAGCTCTTGGCTGTAGTCTATTGTGACGTTGTGACAGAGCACCTCAGTAACACATGCCCATCCTCCTCGCAATCCCAGGCTCTTCTTGGTCTTGCTTCTCTATATGTGCCTCCCTGTGCAGCTGGCAACCAAGAAGATTATAATTATCGAAGCCAACTGCAGCTTCCTTATCCAGAGGCAACACACAGCATTATAATCCACTGGGTATCCTGCTAAGGAATCAGTGTTATGTACAAAGCATCAATTAAGCAATGTAGGTTATGCAAGCCGAAACAGAAAAATCACTGAGCAATGTAAAATCACTGTCTCCAAGGTAAATTGATTAGTCCACTTAGGGCACATGCAAACAATTAAAAGATATATCTATTGTCCATATGCAAAAACTGGAGGGTATACAGTTCACCCCCATACGTCCTAATAGAAACTCAGCTGCAGAAAATGTGATTTAATATGCAGCAACGCTGCTCAATAAGAGAACGTCCCCTAAAAGTAATGTTCTGCATATAGAACCATAGGAAGAACAGCAAATACCAATATTGAATTAATGCAGGGCATGACTAAATGTTAGTAAATATCAAAATAATCTTTATTATTTCATTTAGAAACATTACAAAGGCACAAAGGTAGAACAAATTTAAAATGGGAGGGGGCCTGATCAGTGCAATCAATACATTATATATAATTAATTTATCCATTGAGAGCAATACACTAAATGAAGCAAAGTAGTGAGTATACATATACATATATACACATACATGTGAGAGCAATACAGTGAAGATTACATAGGCTTTCATGGATAAACAATTAAAACTTGCACATTACCAAAATGACCATAAGACCAGGCAGTCACCCACAACTTGACGCGCACTGCACCCCTTGACAAAGCATATATGCGAAACCCGCATCAGGTTTTGGATGGCTGCCTAATCATATAAGCTGATCAGAATGTTAAACTAAGAACCTCATGTTCAGTTATATATATTTTTGCCTAGCGGCATTAGATCATTGTATGAATTTTGGAGGTGCTGTCCTCTCTCTTTTTTCTGCTAATCATATAAGCATTTACAAGTTTAGCTCATTTATCCAGGAAAAGCCAGGAATAGCTGTCTACCATTAACTCTGTTGCATATATAAATATATATATATATATATATCTGTATAAACTTGAATGATTATTGTATGAAGCATAACAGGTGATATGTACTTGTGTAATGAGGGAGGTGCAGCCTAAGGATACAAAAAGGTGTGCAGAATTATTTCTCAGCTTATGTTCCTCGGGCAAAATAGTCAGAAAGAAAAAAAAGATTTACTTGAAAAGGCAAAAATTGTTAAAAGTCTTACAAAGGGATGCAGCACTATGAAATTGCTAAGATATTGTGGTGTGATCATAGAACAATCAAAAGTTTTGTTGCAAATATTCAACAGTGCACAATATATGCCAAAGATCTGAGAAGAATCAAATGTGAAGCGACCAGGAACCCATTATCCTCCATTGCTTTCATATTCTGAACTGTAACCTCCCTGAAGTGCTCAGAAGTGCAAGGTGTTCAGTGCTCAGGACCATGACCGAGGCAAGGGAGGCTGAAGCCCGGCCACCCCAAAAGAAGACACAGAAGTAGAAACATCAAGACTGTGCCAAGAAATATCTGAAGGCAGATTTTTTTGTAAAGGTTTCGTGGACTGATGAGATGAGAGTGACTCTTGATGGACCAGATGGATGGGACTGTGGCTACATCAGTAATGGACACAGACCTCCACTTCCACTCAGAAGCTAGTAAGGTGGAGATGAATACTGGTACTGCTATGGGCTAGTATTATTAAAGATAAGCTAGTTGGATCTTTTCAGGTAGAAGTTGTACTCATAACTAGAGCTGAGCAAATTTGTTCGGGTTCCCTCTTATTCGTCAAGCAATATTGCTTACCGAATGAGCTGCAGAGGGAACCTTACTTCCTGGATCACGGTGGCTGATCAGTTGATCGGCGCCGCTGCTGCATGTGTCGCAGTTGTGTCACTGTCACAGCACATGCATGGAGAGCCCAACAAGCAGGGCCCCAGGAAGAAGCAGCCGTGAAAAGCGCGTTGGGGTTCGGAGGCACAGCGTGTCACTAGACACTGTACTTACACAGCGGACACAGGCCCAGGTAATATGGATAGGAGAGTGGGGGCTCAGTTTTTCTTTAGTGGGACAGGGGACGCGATTATGGTATCAGACTATGGTTATTTCTATTGATGGCAAAACCATGTTTGTAACCGAGCAGTGATCCTCCGGATTGCTTAGCATGCACATTGCACCTTTTTTTTACACTTGAGCATGTTGATACATGCTAGCTAAACTAATTTTTCTAATGTTTGTGCATTTTTTAGAGTAAAGAAATTGAGCTACCCACTTTATTCTATTGAGATTTATCTAGTGGATATCATAGAGTATCTTTATTTACATAGCAACTGTTTTTTTTTTTTGAATGATTCAGTAATTTATATGAGATTGCTCTATATGCATGCTGCACTTTTTCTATGCATGAGCATGCTGATATGTGCAGGCTAAATTATTGCTCCTAATGTGTGTGCAAATTCATAAGGGTAAAGAAATTGAGCTACCTAATGAATCCTATTGGTATTTGTTCAGTTGATACCATAGGACATTTATATTCATTTGAATTGATTTAGCATTTATTTCCTGTATCATTCAGCAATGTTATCTGTGATTGGATTTTCTACAGTTATTTAAGTGTCCCCCCCTTTTTTCTGTTGGCCTCTTTTTGTATGGTTTGAGGCACCAATCTTTTATTACTGAAATACTGGTTTTATTTTAACTGCCTAAATAAATGTGTTTTTTTATCTTCATTCTAAGTACCACTTCTTGGTCCTGTTATGCTCGACTGACTGTAAGATCTATATGTTTATATGCTATAAACACTTCACACTATAATTACATATGAACTCCACAAATTATAAGAAAAGTATAAATCTTTATTAAATCACAAAATATAAAATACTTCCACACATAGGTTAAAAAGGTGGGAACCCAATAGAGGCACCACAGCCCACACTTAAATACTATAGAGGTTTGCACATAAACAAATACCCCAACATATTATGCCATGCAGCTACTGTAAATAGCTGTCAGGGCAAAGCCGCTAAGGCACAAATCCAGACAAAAGTTGTAAACACCGATCCTATATCGGTGGTAAAATAAAGTGCAAAGAAATACAAAATTACCTCCTGTGGGTGATGGTGCCAGCCCCTACGCACGTTTCGGCGTTCAGCCTTCCCCCGGAAGAAGGCTGAACGCCAAAACGTGCGTAGGGGCTGGCACCATCACCCACAGGAGGTAATTTTGTATTTATTTGCACTTTATTTTACCACCTATATAGGATTGGTGTTTACAACTTTTGTCTGGATTTGTGCCTTAGCGGCTTTGCCCTGACAGCTATTTAGCTGCATGGGATAATATGTTGGGGTATTTGTTTGTGTGCAAACCTCTATAGTATTTAAGTGTGGGCTGTGGTGCCTCTATCGGGTTCCCACCTTTTTAACCTATGTGTGGAAGTATTTTATATTTTGTGATTTAATAAAGATTTATACTTTTCTTATATTTTGTGGAGTTCATATGTAATTATCGGAAGTGTTTATTGATTTTTTGGACTCTGTGATAGTTCCAGTGTTTAGTATGGGCATCTATACACTTTAAAAGTATGCCTTATAAAGTGACTTCAACATTTTTGTTAATGTTTATATACTATGTGGAGTGTTGCCCATCCTTTCCATGGGATTAATGGGAATGGGTAGTATGTTTATTACATAATATATAATGTATTGGTTGTTCTGATCAGGTCACCTCCCATTTTCACTATATATTTGTTATGCTTTGCTTATATAGCGCCATCATATTCCATAGCGCTTTATATACATTATCCTTGCTGTCCTCACAATCTATGTTCCCTATCAGTATGTCTTAGGAATGTGGGAGGAATCCAGAGAATTCGGAGGAAACCCACACAAACACAGACTCTTTGCAGATGTTGTCCGTGGTGGGATTTGAACCCAGGACCCCAGCGCTGCAAGGCTGCAGTGCTAACCACTGATCCACCGTGCTGCTCAAATTATTTTGACCCTTGTGTCTTTTCAATGTTTTTAAATTAAATTATAAAGATTATTTTTATATTTTGCTAACACTTAGTCCTGCATCAATTCTATATTAGTATTTGCAGGAATAAAGATATTATGCTTTGGTGAAAGTCCAAAATAGCCTCCAAGGTTTTTCAGTTATGTAACGCTAGTTATGTAAGCTTTTTTGGGGGGGCAGAAGATTAGCCACTACCGGGGTAATTAATAGATTTTCATGCTATTCTGGGTTTAAACATTAAGAGCCTACTTCTACCAGCTGTATAGCAATTTTAGTAAATAGAGAATTGGAGGCAAAAATTTATTCTGAAAGTTTGGACATGTGAATAAATGTGTGGCACAGTCCAATTGGCTGCCTAGCGAGTTTTCTGATTCTGGAATTCTAATTTCTAACTACTACAGGTTTTCTGGGTAAGTTCATGCTTGCAGTCATAAGAAGAGCATATAATGCATTTATTCATGATGAAATGGCAGCCTTCTCTGAAGACGGTGGCGCTGTGCTTTCTCAGATATTCCTTGACTAGCTAGTAGACCTTTCCAGCTGCCAAGCTCATTTAGGTTTAATTGAGGTGAAGGAAGTAATGCTGTGCAATGCTGGCTCTATGTGAGACCTCTACTGTATCCAAGCTTATTAGTTTGTTTTTGCTTCTTCTTTCCATGTAGGAAAAAGAGAAGAAGTACATGCTACCTTTGGACAATCTGAAAGTCCGTGATGTGGAAAAAGGCTTCATGTCCAGCAAACACATCTTTGCACTGTTCAACACTGAGCAACGGTATGATGGGGAAAATCCAAAAATTAAAGTATGACAAACTTTATATGATCCCAGAGAAACTTTTCTTTTTTTTATTGTATCCAAATACAATTATGCAATATTTTTTCCCACCAAAGTCCCTGATGGAGAAGTAAACTACATTTTAATGATTACACCTTTTTTTCTGTTAACTGGATAAGGGTGCCCTATTGCCATCACATAGAAGAGGTGATCAGTTAGCTAATACTTGGCTAATACCGCAATTCTTACTGTTAGGAATACCAGAAGCCCAGAAAGAAACCTGAAAAGACTAATGTGAACAGTGTCCAACTAGTGGGACCCTCAGAGATCCCAAAATTAGAGCAATGGGTTTTTATATAGCACCATTTTCAATTGAGCGGAGATGCCCATGCTTGACTTCCACTCCATTCACTTTCTATGGGACTGATGAAATTAGCTGAGTGCTGTACTCTGCTTTCTCCCACTGACAATGAATGAGGTTAAGTATGCGCTCCTCTGCCACATTCAGGATAAGATCAGTAAGTTATCCAATATTCCATGAATTTGGGATAATTTACAATCTTGAGAATAATCCTTTAAAATATCTTAAAAACCTATGGTTAAGTTTATACAGGTGCCCTTCACAGACTTAGAATATTATCAAAAAGTCAATTTATTTCAGTTGTTCAATACAAAAAGTGAAACTCATATATTATATAGAGTCATTACAAACAGAGTGATCTATTTCAAGTGTTTATTTCTGTAAATGTTGATGATTATAGCTTACAGTTAATGAAAACCCAAAAGTCATTATCTCAGTAAATTAGAATACTTTATAACACCAGCTTGGAAAATGATTTTAAAATGCAAAATATTGGCCTACTCAAATGAGTGTTCAGTAAATGCACTAAATATTTAGTCGGGGCTCCTTTTGCATCAATTACTGCATCAATGCGGCGTGGCATGGAGGCGATCAGCCTGTGGCACTGTTGAGGTGTTATAGAAGCCCAGGTTACTTTGATAGCAGCCTTCAGCTCGTCTGCATTGTTGGGTCTGGTGTCTCTCATCTTCCTCTTGATAATACCCCATAGATTCTCTATGGGGTTAAGGTCAGGCGAGTTTGCTGGCCAATCAAGCACAGTGATACTGTTGTTTTCAAAACAGGTATTAGTACTTTTGGCAGTGTTGACAGGTGCCAAGTCCTGTTAGAGAATGAAATTTCCATCCCCAAAAAGCTTGTCGGCAGAGGGAAGCATGAAGTGCTCTAAAATTTCCTGGTAGACAGCTGCGCTGACTTTGGTCTTGATAAAACAGAGTCAACCTACACCAGCAGATGACATGGCTCCCCAAACCATCACTGATTGTGGAAGCTTCACACTAGACCTCCAGCAGTTGGATTGTGGCCTCTCCACTCTTCCTCCAGACTCTGGGACCTTGATTTCCAAATGAAATGAAAAATTTACTTTCATCTGAAAACAACACCTTGGACCACTGAGAAACAGTCCAGTTCTTTTTCTCCTTGGCCCAGGTAAGACGCTTCTGGCCTTGTCTATTGGTCATGAGTGGCTTGACACAAGGAATGCGACACTTGTAGCCCATGTACTGGATACGTCTGTGTGTGGTGGCTCTTGAAGCAATGACTCCAGCAGCAGTCCACTCCTTGTGAATCTCCCCCAAATTTTTGAATGGCCTTTTCTTAACAATCCTTTCAAGGCTGCGGTTATCCTGGTTGCAGGTGTACCTTTTTCTACCACACTTTTCCTTCTACTCAACTTTCCATTAATATGCTTGGATACAGCACTCTGTGAACAGCCAGTTCTTTAGCAATGACCCATTTGTGGCTTACCCTCCTTGTGGAGTGTGTCAATGACTGCCTTCTGGACATCTGTCAAGTCAGCAGTCTTCCCCATGATTATGGAGCTTACTGAAACAGACTAAAGGACCTTTTTAAATGCTTAAGAAGTCTTTACAGGTGTTTTTTCTTAATTATTCTAATTTACTGAGATAATGACTTTTGAGTTTTCATTGGCTGTAAGCCATAATCATTAACATTAACAGAAATAAACACATGAAATAGATCACTCTGTTTGTAGTGACTCTATATAATGTGTTTCACTTTTTGTATTGAACAACTGAAATAAATTAACTTTTTGATGATATTCTAATTTTGTGGGAAGCACCTGTAGGTTCTATAATTTTAATGCACTAGGTCCTACATACACACATGCTTGACTCTGGCAAAAGTACATGTTTTTTCAATGGGCAGAGAAGAGGGGCATAAGCAGCTGTTAGTCACTTCTGTTGCTGGCTAATCCACTAGGGAAACAAAAAAAAATTCTGCCATTGAAATTCAACATTCTTCATCTTTCTCTCCACCATCATCATCTGTCAGGGGAGAGTCGAGAAGCCTGTATACTCATTAAATGGTAGACTGATTCCCCCCAAATCATTGAGACCAGCTAACTTTAATAGGTATGGAGACCAGTACAGAAGAATGAAAGACAAAAAAATCATTGGTATTGTTTTTGAACTGAGATTGATTATTGCCATCTTTAATTTCTCTGTTAAGATCATGGGAAATCTAGTAAAACTGATTATTCGTTGGTGTAGTATCAATAACAGTATTTAGTTTTGTTTTCTAGTTATAGCAATTGCATAAAAGAAAAAGGGCCCCATAGGAAAGATTAAAACGGGTTCACCCTTTTAATTCAAGGTTTTACCAGCATTGACTGGGTGGTGGAACCACTGTGCTGTGATCTGAGGAGAGTCTGGAGGGGCCTCACCAAGTCCGACTTCGGATGCATGGCAGCTGGCGATACCGTGATATGAGGAGGGACCAGAGAGATAGAACTAGATGCTACACCAGGACTGACCTTAGGTAGAGGGCAGCTGACCCCCAAGTGACAGGAGGCAATGTCGGCCAGGAATGGTAGATTTAGCAAGTACTGGCTGGTCGAGACGATATAGTGGCTGGCATAAAGGACATACAGGCAGGCAGGTACTAATGGGTACGACTGGTATCCTGGCAGGCAGGTGCAAACAGGCCCTACTGATATACAGACAGGCAGGTGGGCACGGTTGATAGACAGCCAGTCAAGGTGAGCACTGCTGATGGACTGGCAGACACGGCTGATAAACAGGCATGCAAGTGGGCATGGCTGATAGGCAGGTGGCCACGGCTGATAGACAGGCAGGCAGGTGGACATGCTTGATAGACAGGCAGGCGGACTGCCTTACAGGGCAGCTATACTGTGATACGAGCACTGGGACCTGAGGACTAGCAAGCGTGTTAGAAACAAACTACAATGTTGCACAGGCATGTCCATGCAGGTGGAGGTGCCTTAAATATTACTTGTCTCCCAGCAATTGGCTGGGGATACTTTAGGGCGGTGCACATACTGCCCCTTTAAGAAGGAGGAAGCGCATGCCCTAAGCACTGTGTCCGAGGGTCTGCGAGCTGTGCACATATCCAGGACATCTGCAGCAGCAGAGGAGGGAGGAAGTGAGGGACCATGCTGGTACATGAGTCGACGTCTCTGCTGGTGAATGGAGGCAGAGGGCAGAGAGACACCAGCACTACACATTCTCATTATTATACATCATTTATAGACATCGATCTGTGGTTTGGTTTCTTTGGCTGTGTGAATTGGATGGGTTGTTACCGACATCTGGTGAGAATTTCATGCCAATAGCACCTTTAGAACTAGATTTAATTAGAAAATTTGTGTCTTGTTCAATACTTATGTTATTCGCTATATATACCTCCTTAGGTATTTTTTACCATTGCATTGTGCACTGCCTTCTATGATGAATCCTCGGCTTAGACATTGCATTCTGTAAGTCAGTTAGATGAATTATAGTTTACTGTGGCTACACCATTGAATATGTCATACAGAATATTTGGCTTAGAAATGTTTATATTCTTCGAAAATGAAATGTCAAGCAAAGTGAGTATGACTATCCTCTCACTGTCACTGGCTAGCACTGAACTACTGATGACAAGGTCATGTTCTTGAGGCAGTCTCTGTGTGGACGCCATGACTGTTCTACTCATTATATAATTTTCCTAAAGATAAATGTTTTTACTAGAATGCAGAAAAAAGGTTATTGGTTTGGTTTAAACTCTGCAGCAAATCCACAATACTATGTCACTTGCAAATCTTTTTGTAGATGTATTATTTCCCATTGAAGTCTATAGGAAAAATCTCAATTCCATGCTCAATGCGACAAAAGAACAATGTCCATTGGAGATATTCTGCAACAAGTGAATAAGAGGTAGAAAATCTCATCCATTGACCTGGTACTGTTATCTACTGCAAATTTTATTTGCACAAATATGAACGTAAAATTCCCAACATTTCTGACTAATGAGTCTGATTGCCCTTAAAAGTGTTGTTCCATCCATGGAGTATGCCATAAATGTCCAATAGATGTGACTTCCAAATGTTAGAACTGGGGCATATGTGGCCCACCAGTGGAATTGATTTTGCGAATTCACCCTCTGTCTATTTAATAACACTAGCTTGGCCCGTGCGAAATTTTTGCACATTGGTCGTTGGGGTCGCAGGCAATTTCAGAAAAAGCAAGCTGGTGAAATGAAATGTATTTCACGAGATGATGAACACACACAGGTATTTATATACAGGGGTTGGACATAATAATGGAAACACCTGGAAACA
>VIAB01021212.1:37108-48216 GCA_009801035.1 Oophaga pumilio
TACCCGATATTTGCAGTATCGGAATGCTCAACACTACTGGTAATCAGTTAATGTAAACAGGTGCCAATCACATGCTGAATCAGCATCATTCATCAGGTGAAATGATTTTTAAGCTTGCTTAAAGTGTACTGTTCTCAGCAGCACATCATCCTGTGTAAACAGGAAATGTGCTGCCGAGATTAATGACAGTCTATGCGCTGTGACAAAGTCACTGGTAATGTTATAGATGGTAGATATGAGTCACTGCACTTAATGGCGTCAGTGATATGAAACCAGAGGGTTTTCCTCCAGCACACTATGTGTTGGGAGAGTTAAGTTAAAGTTGCAAAAAGTCCATTGAAAAGGACAGTTGAGACTGGTACTATCTGCTTCCATTTTTGCTCTTCTCAATCAGAGAAGTTCCACAAGCCTCTACTGGCTTCTCGCCGTTCAAGCTCTTGTATGGTCGACATCTGCAAGGGTGCCTGGACATCGCCAAGGAAACCTGGTAAGCTGAGGTCACACCACACTGTAGCGTCATGGAGCATGTTGCCCAGTTACAGGAGAGGATGGCGATAGTAATGCCCATCGTGAAGGAGCATGTTCTCCAGGCACAGGCAAGGTTGTATAACCGTGCAGCCAGTGTGAGGCAGTTCAAGCCCGGGGACCACGTGCTAGTGCTTATCCCCAAGGTGGAGAGCAAGTTCCTAGCCAAGTGGCAAGGCCCATATTAGGTGGTGGAAAAACTGAGCGAGATGAATTGCAAGGTACACCAGCCAGGCCGAAGGAAGCTTTACCAAATATATCATGTGAACTTGCTCAAGCCATGGCGATATCGGGAGTCGCTGGAAACCCTTGCCTGGGAGCCAGTCGCAATGTCACAGTGAATGGTGTCACCTTGGCAGAGACTGTAACGCTAGCCCAGAGACAACAGTGTCGGGAACTGTTACAGCAGAACTGTGACCTGTTCTCGGAGTTGCCAGGGCATACGTAGGTGTTCGAGCATGACGTGTTGACAAAGCCACTCGTAAGAATGAACCTCAGACCCTATAGAACTCCTGAAGCATGTTGGGAGGTAATAGCCAATGAGATGAAGAGGATGTTAGAGCTTGGGGTGATTGAGGAGTCGAAAAGTGGATGGTCGAGTCCCATCGTCCTCATGCCAAGCCCGACGGTGAGTGGCAATTTTGCAATGATTACTGCAAGCTGAAAGAGGTCTCTAAATGTGATGCATATCCTATACATTGTGTGGACGAACTCATTGAGAGACTGGGAACTGTGAGGTACATTACATCCCTCAACCTGACGAAGGCCTACTGGCAGAGCACCCTGTCCCTGAGGGCCAAGAAGAACACGGCCTTCTCAACGCCTGATGGGTGTATCCAATACACCAGAATGCCCTTTGGACTGCAGGAACCTTCCAGAGGGTGATGGATCGGGTCCTGGCTCCCCACAAGAAATATACCGCAGCCTACCTAGGTGACATTGTGGGTCTTCAGCCCTGACTGGGGTAGTCATCTACCAAACTTCAGCAAGGAGCTCATGGTCTAGACAGATGCTTGGGAGCTGTTCTGTCTCAGGAAGTGAATGGGGAGGAGCATCCCATCCTGTATCTGAGCCGGAAGCTCTCTTCATGTGAGAGAAACTATGCCATCGTTGAGAAAGAGTGCTTAGCCATAAAGTGGGCCGTAGATACCCTGAGATATTTCCTGCTCAGTGGTAGGTTTAAGCTGGTATCTGACCATGCCCCTCTGAGGTGGTTGAGGGAAAAGAAGGGTAAAAATTCTCGGGTAACTAGATGGTTCTTAGGCCTCCAAGATTTCACTTTTCATGGCCAAGGAAAGTTGCATGGGAACGCAGATGTGCTGTCCAGACTCCCCTACTTAGCGAGCGAAGGTGCCAAAACCCCTGGCTTTGGGCAGAGGGGAGAATATGTTAACAAAGTCCATGGTAATGTAATAGAGGGGAGATATGTATCACTGCGCTTAATGACGTCAGTGATATGGAACCAGAGCATTTCCCTCCAGCACACTACGCGTTGTGAGGGTTAAGTTAAAGTTTCATAATGGTCTGGTTTCATGTGGACATTCATAGAGTGGGAGGAAGAATGTCCACTTTATCTCTACCTGCAGAACTGCCAGGACCTGTGTGATGTCACATGATAGAAAGTCACATGGTCTGTGGTTTAAATAACTGAGCTCTAGAGGCAGTCTTGGTTCAGCAAGACTGGTGAGAGGAGTGTCCAGTGGATTGGTGTCCTGAAGAGAGTCTGAACCTGTATTGCTCCAGAGTGGGTTTCCACCCGTATACGTATGGACTGTGTAGCAGTGTGTTGTTTTCAGTTTTAGCTGGAAAAGCTGCATTTATTCTCTATTCTTGTTGGTTTATGCTGCATAACAATAAACCAACCGAACATTTAAAGAGACGGTGTTCCTATTTTCAACCTCTGCATACCGCCACATGAGTTGAACTACCACAGCGCACAGAACAATTGTTTTACTAATCCTGTGTTGTTGGGAAATGCAGTTTGCCTGTCTAGACAGACCAGTAGCAATTGCCAGTTGGCTTCTATGTAGTCTATAAGCAGTTGCATATGCAGAGGCGTGACTTGAAGCACCTTGGTCTCATTTTGAGATCTGTAACTCCATTCCGATCAAAGATGTGCCATTTGTTATAGAAGATTCCTGAAAAGTGATTTTCCAAAGTTTTTTTTAAAAAAATACCCTAATATTACAAGGATGTTAGGATGTTACAAGGATGTGAATTATCATATTCTTTAATTAATTCTATGGGTTAACATTTACCCCGTTGCATTGCAAATACCACCTGGATACCAAAGTTTTATCATTCCAACATATATATACAGTGGGAACGGAAAGTATTCAGACCCCTTTAAATTTTTCACTCTTTGATTCATTGCAGCCATTTGGTAAATTCAAAAAAGTTTATTTTTTTTCCTCATTAATGTAAACTCTGCACCCCATGTTGGCTGAAAAGGAAATTCTGGCAAAGCTAACATAGAATCATACATGTTGGACCTCGCTAAAAAAAAAAAATGATAATATGAAATTGAATTTCGAAAATCAGGCCAAATTACTTCAAGCAACTATCGATCAGTTCAATAAAAATATTTCGGACCATGATAAAAGAATAGTCGAGGTCGAAAACAAAACAGAAAAAACCTCCAGTGATGTTCAAGAACTGACCGCAGAAATCCGTAAAGACAAAACTAGCGGACCTTGAAGACAGGGACCGCAAGAACAATATAAAAATCCAATGCATACCTGAAAATATCTCCCCAGATAACCTTTCGAACCATGTTAAACAAATTTTCAAAGAAGCCATCCCAATGCTCACCAATTCAGAGCTAGTCATAGATAGGATACATAGACTGCCCCGTCCTGCTAACACCCCGGTAAATGTGCCAAGAAACACAATAATTCCCATCCACTTTTACAAAACAAAGGAAAGAATTCAAAAATACATCAAAAATGAAAAATTCTTCCCTGAGCCATTTCATAACTTTAAAATATTTACAGATTTATCTAAAGAGACAATAAAGGGTAGTAAATCATTTAAAATTACTACCTCCTATCTTAGAGACAAGGGAATCCCCTGCAGATGGGGTTTCCTCTGAAACTACTAGTCTCTCACATCCCCTGGTTCTCCTTCATGGATTCTCCCGAATAAAGAAGAATAACCCATTTTTGAGTGGGTTTCCTTCCGGAGAACTTTACTTTCTGTCTTTGTTGTAATTTGTTGTTTGAGGTTGTTTTTTGTTAACTGTTTTGAAATCTTTTTCAAATCTATTACCACAATAAGGATCTGTACATATTCGCATTTTCTAACGAAACAAAACTTATAGTCAAACAACGTCATCATGAGCTTAAAACTGATGACGTACAACGTTAGGGGTCTAAATAATCCACAAAAGAGATATGCCCTGTTGACGGATGCCCTGTTGACGGAAATTGATAAATCGCATGCAGATGTTATCTGCATTCAGGAATCCAAATTCAAAAACAAGAACCATCCCAAATTTTCACACCCAAAATTCCCTCATATTTTTTAATCTAGTAATCCCAAAAAAAGGCTGGGACTGTTACCATAATAAAAACTATCCCCTTCGAGTTCGTTGAGGAATATAAAAACACCAAAGGGAGATACCATATTTTAATTTGCCATCTAAATAACCAGCTTTGTACATTAGTCAACATATATGCCCCCAACAAATATCAAATTAGATTTTTGAACAAACTTCTAAAAAGGATCAACTCTTTTAGAAGGGGTGCTTTAATATTACTATGGGACTTTAATATTGTCCCATACAATCATCTCGACTCATCTTCCTTAAATAGGCCTCAATCCAACACCTTTAAAAATTGGATGTTCCAGAATGAGTTTTAAGACATCTTAGGTTCCAAAGAATTTACTCACTTTTTCGAAGCCCATCAGTCTGCTTCTCGAATAGATTTAATGATCACAGATGTGTTTACCTTACCCAGGTTCCAGAATATCACAATTGAGAATAAATCATTCTCTGATCACTCCCCAGTATTAGGAAAGCTTGTCCTGGGATCTCCGATAAATAATAAATTCTTATGGAAGTGCAATGCTAATTTAATCCATAACCCCATACATAAAAATACTATTGAAACTTCGCTAAGACATTATTTTGAAGAAAACAATTCTGAGTCAATTCACCCGATCACCAGATGGTGTGCCCATAAGGACGTAATAAGAGGCATAATTATGCAAATTTCTTCCAGAGAGAAAAGAGAAAATAGGGCAAGAATAAGAGAGCTTCAAATTCAAGTAAAGAAAAAAGAAAATGACCAACTAAATCTCTCTTCTCCCTCACTGGTATTACAATCTGAAATTTTGAGACTTAAGCTAGACCTAAAATCTGTGATTTTTTCCCACTATGACTCAGCTATTAAGTCGTCAAAATACAAACTTTACACGTCTCTAAATAAACCCACTAGGTTTATGACAAACCGTATTGAGAAGAGACGACAACAAAACAGAATAAATAAAATTATCACTTCCGATGGCATACCTTTATGTCATCCTCAAGACATAGCCGATGAATTCGCTAAGTATTACCGCAAATTGTATAATTTAAAATCTCATCCATCTGCCCCCCAGCCATACAAAGACTCCATGGAGTCATATTTATCAACCATAAACTTACCCAAACTCCACCCTGAAGTCTTAGAAATTCTGACCTCCCCTTTCACTATCAAAGAAATTGAAAAATGCATACTTCACCTAAAAACGTTCAAATCCCCAGGCCCAGATGGTTTTGCAATGAATACTATAAGTCTTTCAACAAAATATTATCCCCTCACCTTTCCCAAACTTTTAACATAGCTTCCTCCTCAGGCTCCTTTCCAGGTGAGATGCTGGAAGCCTCCATCATTTTGATACCCAAGCCTAAGAGCGACCCAGAAAAAGTTACAAACTATAGGCCAATATCACTCATAAATTCGAATGTGAAAATTTATTCAAAAATTCTGGCAAATAGATTAGGCCTCCTGCTTCCTTCCATAATAGACAACGATCAAATCGGCTTTATTAAAGGACGCCAATCTTCAGATGGCACAAGAAGAGTTGTTAATACTATCAAACTGATCAACTCAACTAAGCAACCAGCAATTATAATCTCTTTGGATGCTGAAAAAGCTTTTGACCGCCTGAACTGGGGGTTCTTGAAATCATCTTTAGTCAAATTCGGCTTTAACGAAAATTTATTTGCTCCATAATGGTCCTTTACTCTCACTCTAAAGCAAGAATATATTCAAATAACCATATTTCTGATTCATTCGCCATATCAAACGGAACTAGACAAGGATGTTCCCTTTCGGCTCTACTCTTCATAATAGCTTGCCCAAGATATTAGGCAAAACGATAACATCAAAGTAATAGCGACATCTTCTCGCCAACTTAAACTAAGCTTGTTTGCGGACGATATAATCTTAACCTTAACGGATCTAATAAATTCCATTAATGAGCTCCATAAGGCCTTAAAAACCATCTCAGAATTATCATATTTTAAGGTAAAGATTTTCCACCTTAACCTGACTGATGATCATTTCAAAAACATTAATAAAGTGACCTCTATAAGTTGGGCAAATGGTGAAGTCACTTACCTGGATATTACTATAACCGAAAACCTCAACACCTTAATCTCGTCTAATATGAAAACTTTATCCGACACCATTAATAAAGATCTCATCATCTACGGTGATAGAGATCTCTCTTGGTGGGGCAAGAACCTCAAAATAAAAATCTTTATCCTTCCTAAAATACTTTATGTGTTCAGATCCCTCCCTCTCCCAATCTCAACTTCGTATTTAGCACACCTCCAGTCGTCAGTAAATTCCTTCATCTGGAACAAGAATTAAGCAAGAATCCCAACTAACGTTATTTATAAAAGCAAGTCTTACGGAGGCTTAAGCTCCCCAAATGTTTCGGCTCACTACTACACAAATCTTATAAAACATAGTTTACAGTGGCTATCTCCCGATGAACCTCTGACTTGGATGATCCTAGAACTTGTACTGAATAACAATAGGCATCCACGAGACCTTGTATTTAAAACCTTAATAAACAAAAATCCCAGTTCAATTTCTCATCCTATCTTCCTTGCTTGCACACATGCTTGGAAAAACCTTTCTAAACCTAAAAAAGGAACACCAAAAATGTCCATTTTGAGGAGAATCCCGCTATCTCTTATATTTTCATTCTATAATCAGGAGCTCCCTTCACTCTGGCTCGAAAAAGACATAAAAAATCTAGGAGACATCTACGATGGGAATAACTTTTTTACATTCAGTTACCTAAAAAATAAACACAACCTTCGACCGTCGATGTTCCTCCATTACGTTATTCTAAAGAACCAGATTCAAGTTTTTCTCAAGGAAAAGCCTAACTTCTCAGAAGCAACATTAAACCTCCTGTGTAATATTGGCCATAAAATTTTCTGGAGCCATAGATACATCTACGACTGGTTCAATCGAGACATTAAGTTATATAAAACCTCATATATGACCAAATGGGAGATGGACCTAACAGCATCATACCACCCTGAAAAATGGGAATACGCGTTTTCATATACATACACTTTGAACCTATCAATGAGACTTCAAGAAATGCATTTCAAACTCATTTCCAGATGGCATTTCACCCATGCTAGGCTAGCACATATCAACGCGGATCACTCCCCTCTATGCTGGAGGAATTGAGTTCACTATGGAAACCTTTTCCACGTTTTCTGGAAATGTCCCATAGTCCAACCCCTTTGGGCTCAGATTTCCGCCCTCATTAATAGAATAACTGGCAAAGAAGTCAATCTTTCCCCACAGATGGCATTATTGTCTCTCGACCTAGAAAACCTCAGCCCAACTGTCAGACCCTTAATAATTCATATCCTTTTGGAGGTAAAAACGCTATTGCTTTCCATTGGAAAAAGCCGTTTCCTCCCAAATTCACAGATATTATAGAGAGGTTTTCCCTCCACAGGTCATACGAAGAGAAGTTCGCCTTAGCCAATGACTGGTATAGTAAATATTCCAGAAAATGGGTTCGTTGGAACAAGCTTTACCCTGACTGCTCTCCTTGAATATGTACCTTTATATCTGAAATACACGTCGGGCCAGGGGGACACCATCGTGTGCCCAGCAGTTCAGCCTGACAGGTATAAACGTGTACATATTAAGTTTATTATCCCTTGCTTTACCCATAGGACTATAGATGCATGTGCACTGATAGCACCTTAGTATAGGAATTCACTTGATTACAACTTTTTGACTGTTTAGCTTCTTATTATTTCAAGCTGATTACATAGGATTCATTCACTATGTGTCTGGATCACAGGACTATGGATGCACCCTTATTGTTGGCACTTTATTACAGGGATCCACATAGGCAATTTCTTTTATTGAATCATTAAATTTTTTTGGTAATAATTTGTGAACTGCTACCTCATGTTTTTGGCACACCTTGCAATATGTTCCCTTTTATTCTTTCCTAGCACCTTTCTATTTTTAATACATTTTATCGATTTTTGACAAATTAATTATATTTTAATATTGATTTTTGTGCTTCATTTTTCTATCTAGAGGACATTCATTTATTGTAAATACTTGGTTTAAGATACATACATACATTTATATATATATATATATCTTGTATATATTATTATTATTTAGATATTTTTGGAACCTTTTTACTTTAGTTGCAGACATTTATTTTCCAGATTTTTATCATTTGTTTTTACACTTTTGTGTCTGGGCTCAGAAGCTAAAAATGCAGTTTACTGAGTTCAAATCTCTGGGAAATTCTGTTGCAGATCTGATGTGGAAGAAATCGGGCACTGCATCCACTTTTATGTGTTTCTGATACATAGCAGACTATTCATTCCACACATTGCAAGCATTTTATGTAGCATATGTTTGCATTTAGAGTCTTGATCTTGCTGCTTTATCATGTTGGATACAATTGGGGAAATTTATTAGTTGAAAAATTCATCAGATGACCACTGGAAGCTGAAATGTTTTTATGAGTTCACTCACAGTTTATTGTAGAAATTATTAGATAAGAAGATTTATGGAATATTTACTATAAGTAGTCTTTTTCCAGGTTAGCTGATACTTGGATGGGCTTGATCCGAGACAAGTACTCTGCTGCGGGAAAGCCTGCTTTACCAGTGAGCAAAATAAAGAAGATAAGAAAATACCCTCTCTTAGCTGAATGGACCTAAGTGACATTCTTTGAAAGGAGTATTCCATCAAGTCAACCATATTCAAATGCCGTATAAAGGAACAGGAGTGTCAAGATTATTTTTCAATTGCTCTTCTAGCAAAAATTCTGTCTGCATGCAGGTACCACTATGAGAAGCTAGTGGGCGAGTAAGTAATTCTATGTCAGACCCACCCCTGCAGCGCAGTCATGTGCCCAGCCTCCACGTTAAGTATGCCAATGGTGAGACATGGTGAAGAAACACAGAACAGTAGATGTGTTCTCAGGTATTTGATGATCAGATGGCTGAGAATGATGATGAAAATGAGTAATGCTCAAGATGTACATCCTAAAAAACAGCATTTATTGCTAAAGTTGAGCAGATAGATGTCGTCCGGTTCGGCACTGCATGGCAGTGCCGAACCACCCAGGGTAGTCTTCAGTTCTGTAGCTGGCATTCTTGGCCCGGCATCATGGGCACCTCTTGAGCACCGGCAGCCACAGTGGACTGGACGCTTGACCAGGGCAGTGTGAATCTTTTCGCTCACTTCTTTTTCATCACTGATCGTCAAGATAGGTGATAAATGTTTTATTGGTGGTAGTCTGATTCCTGGAATCCCGATTGATTATGAGAAGAGCAGGCCCGGGTCCACCCCCCCCATGTGAATGGTGTAGTAATGTGTATGCGGTACTCTCACTCCATCCACTGTCTATGGGAGTGATGGCTAGGTGATAAATGTTTAATCAGTGGTAGTCCGATTTCTGGAACCCCCATTGATTATTAGAAGAGCAGGCCTGGGTCCTCCCCCATGTGAATGGTGCAGTAATGTGCTCGCAGGATTATCACTCCATCCACTGTCTATTGGAGTAATGGGTAGGTGATAAATGTTGTTTGTGAAATAATCCTGTCAATTTCACCAGCATTTTCACTACAAGGGACATTGATTTTACAGCAGATTAAAAACAAGTTGTCTTTGCAAAACATGAAGTGTATAAAGTGGGCAAATCCTTATGGCTTTTATTTATTTAACTTACTTTTATATAGTGCCATTATATTCCTCAACGCTTTACAGACATCATCTTGTCCCCATTGGGACTCACAATCTACATTCTCTATCAGTATGTCTTCGGAGTGTGATATGTTCAATGCTGATATAAATAGGAAGGCAATCTATCCAAGTAAGTAGGAATTCTGAGAGTGGAGGACTGATTTATAAATAATCTATCACCTCCATTCTGCATTACCGAGGCTCTAAAAATGTGCTGCTCCCGATACCAGCCATTGGTCTGCTGGACGCGTGGTCTGATATTTGCGTCATAACGATTAATGCTATTTATTTTTTTGCAGCAGGTTTAAAGCGGTCTGCATCCAGACACCCCAGGACACGGAATAGAAACTGACCAAAAACAAACAATAAAACAATCATATAAATAACAAGGAAACGACGGGACAGACAATCGTACATCCTAATTAGGGCTCACCCAAATTCCCTTTTCCACAACAACATTTTAGGCCGTTTCCTGAACTTGAAAAAGTAATTATAAAGAAAATATTTGTAGTCACAGAAACATATAAACTGCAACTGACAGAAGTCAAGGTTGGGGCTGAAGTACTGAAACACGTTGCCAGACTCCACTTTTTTTTTTCATCCCAGCATGTTTTTAGACTATAGTCGCAGCTTTAGGATTTTCATTATGAGGCCACTAGTGATGAGCAAATGTGCTCTGACAAGGTGTTATCCGATATGCTGGGGTGCTACCCAAGTGTCTTTGGTATGTGGAGCGCCCCCAAGGGCCATGGGGTACTCGGTACCGGGCCGCACAGTTCTTAAAGGGGAAGTCACGGCAGCAGTCACCCAGTCCATAGCCCTGGGCGTCCTATAAAAATGAGAGAGATTAAGTAAAGGGGAATAAAGATGATGGGGTAGTTTGTAGGGAATTTAGTTTGTGACGCATGGGCGGACATACCGCATGTGCAGCCTATGCGGCTGCACCGGGGCCCAGAGACTCCAGGGGGCCCTCACAGGGCGGCTAATAATTTGGGCAATCTGGCCTTTGTATCTGGCCCCGAGGCTCCGGGGGCCCCTGGCCAGATTGCCCTCATGTGCGGCGGGCAGGAAGCTATCCTTGCAGCTCTGCTGCCTACAAGAGGAAATAGCAGCGAAGCTGCAGCGATCTGTCTTGCTTCCTGCCCGGCGCCCATGTATCCTCTCACACAGACAGCAGCGCCGTTGGATGACGTCATCATTCAGTGGCCGGCTGTGGCAGAGAGAGAAAGTGTTTGCACCGGTGATGCTGCGGGAGTGCTTGCGGTGCGGACAGGTGAGAGGTGTTGTGTTGTGCACGTATTGGAGACAATTTCTGAGTGGAGGCTCCCTCTGGTGGTT
>VIAB01021217.1:21042-32500 GCA_009801035.1 Oophaga pumilio
AAAAGCTTCTGCATCTCTCTGACCTCCTTGAGTGCTGCTGGCCCTGGACCCAATGAATATTTTATAAGTGAGATAAGTGTGCGGTTTAACATACAGTGTGTTCCATGCAATCCTGGTTTCTGTTTCTCCTTGTAATGCTAGAATGTTATATTGGTTGGAACAGTGGTATCTAAGATCATAATTACCCATTAAACAGTGCTCAAGTGAGTAAAATTCAGGAGGCTCAAGTTTCCAGGACTAGCAGGGGATTGGATCTTTTTAAAGCACCTGAAAACAATGGTAATACATTAAAACATTGGATTTGATTGTTAGTGAAATTCACTGCATTATACTTCTTCCCTTGCTGCCTGATTTTAGATGTAATCAGTCTGTATTATCTTTTTACCATCTTGATAGGGAGTCTGTCACCCCCAAAATTCTAATTCAGTTCCTTAAACATTTATATAGGGGACTTTGCGCCTAAAGGATTAAACCAGTTATATTAATTTTAATGGTGTAATTGAAGATAAATTCATTTTGAATCCATTTGCAAATGAGGGCACTTTGGTGTACCCTAGGCATGGCCAATGGGTCGGTGCACCAATATGTCTAGCCCGCCACTCTTAATTTGACAGCATTGAGATTCTCACAGTTAATTTTTCCCTTACTCAAATCCCTATTCCTCTGTATGTGCTCTGACATTGTAAGACTCCCTTTTACACGTCTGTTTTTTATGTCCGTATGCTGTCCGTTTTTAAGGACCACAAATATGAACATACGCACACCCTTTGTGTTCAGTGGTGGTGCGCACATATCAAGTATTTTGCACTTACCGTGTGTCCATGTAAAAACTCACAGATATGTCTCTTCTTTAACGTACGATGGATGAAATGCGTGCTGCACATGTGCACACTGATGACACACATGTGGGAAAAAGCATTACATTTTGCGCTGTTCCCAGGCCCCACGTGCTGAATCCAACTCTCATCATCCTCGCCTGGGTTTCCTCCAGGCAAGTGTGATCACAGTTGTAGTCAGTGCCCACCATTTGTGTCAAACGCTGACTACAACTGTCATCACTGTTGCCTGGTCTTCCTACAATCAGTGAGTCAAAGCGAGTATGATGGCAGTTTTAGTCAGCGTCATCTGTGTATCGCGCATATTAAATAAAATTTTTTTTTAAATGGCTGGCAGTTCATAAGCAGCTGAGGGAAAGCCAAAGGCTGGAGGCTGATGGTAATATTCTGGGAAGGAGCCAATAGCCATAAAGATTCCCAGGCTATTAATAACAGCTCACAGCTGTTTGTTTAGCCTGTACTGGTTATTATCAGGGAGACCCCCCAAAAATGACAAGGCAGATATGGGCTGATATTAATAGCCTAGAAAGGGGCCCTGAATATTGGCACCCTCTCAGACTAAGAACATCAGCCCTCAGCCACCCAGGAATTTCCCATCCATAAGACGAGCCAATTCCAGCCCTTAGCCTTTCTTTTCTCACTTGCCCCGATGCGGTGGCAAGTGAGGTAATAATGGGGTTGATGTCAGCTGTTTTATGGCCGATGACACCAAGCCCACAAGTTAGTAATGGAGAGGCGTCTATAAGACACCCCCATTACTAACCCCAAAGTCAAATGTAATAAAGACACATATAATATAATAACCAGTAAAGGCTAAACAATCAATTGTGAGCTGTTAATAATAGCCTGGGAACCTTTATGGCTATTGGCCCTTTCCCAGAAAATTAAAGTCATCCCCCACCTGTTAGCTTTTCCTCAGCTGGTTATGAAAATTAAGGGGGACCCCACTCTAATTTTTAATTTATCTATTTTTTTTTTTAAATACAAGTATCAAAAAATAAGTACTAAGACTGATTAGAAATCACACTGACATATTTCTATCTATGATGTTCCTCATCGCTATCTATCTCTGTCTTTGAACATCTTTAATACATGAAACTCTTTAAATTCTATTCTGCATTTCATTCCATATGTGTGACACTGACGACACATGGACAGTACACAGATGTCACATGGATTGCACACCAATGTCAGATACATACACACGTATGGCACATGGCGACGGACCACGGATTTCACCAGTGCTGTTTTTTCCAGTAGAGGAATCGCCAGGACGTGTGAAGGAGGCCTAAAAGTGCTTATAGTGTCAGGGCAGGTGCACACTCAGTGTGGGTGTGGGGCACGCTCAGATCTCAGGTTTCTCTTTGAAGCTACTCAATCACTACATTTCTGGGTGTAGCAAGCAAGGGCCACAGACTGGCAGGGGCCATAGATCAGAGCATACAACAATCTGATTACTGTATTCAACCTTTTTAAGCTTTTTCATGCAAACACAGATGGAAAACATTCTCCACTGTTGTGTGGTCACATAATATATGTACAGGATATTCATTGTTTATGGCTTTCTTCCCCTACCTCTATTTCTAAGCTATCAGCTGGGACATCCTCTCACTACCCAGATTCACCCCGAAATCACTGACTGCACCATACGATTTCGTGTGATAGCTGCAAGGCATTATGGGGAAACCTTCCCTCCTTTCTGGGCTCATGTGAGCCTCTTTTGACTAATACAATCTTCTGCAATGTATATGGCAGCAGTGATTTTATGTCCGTTTCCATGAATTAAATCACAAATTGTTCAAATTTGCCTTGTTTAGTTAATTCCTGAGACAAATTCAATCCACATCAGACCGATCTGCTCACCTCCAGTATGTACACTGCAGAATATGTTGTAGAATAAAATTAAAATCGAGTCTAAATAGAAATTTTATGTGAATATCAAATTAAAATAAAGGAACTTTTTTTAGGATCAGCAGGTGCCTTGTACAGCATGATACCTGTGTGTGGAATTTTGAGACACTTTGCTGTAGCCGGGCCACACTTAGCATCTATATTCGCTGCTAATTGAAACACTGATCTTATGTTGACATTGTAAATTCTACTCTGCACCCGCCTAAGCTTGGAATACACGGATCTGAGTTTTTACCATTTAAAACAACACTCCCATGAAACTTGTTCTTGCCTAAACATTTAAAATATATATATAGCATACTGCAAGTGCAGTAGTACACTCATGGACTGCAGTGTTCCCCAGTTTCCAGTGCTGCCCCCAAGCCTCTTCTGTGTCATGTGACTGCTATTTTGACTCTCACAGATCACACTGGGGTTATATCTGAGCAGGGGCTCACTTTAACAATGTATGACTATGGTGAGGCTCTATAGACTTACATTGTAAAAGAGACTTGCGGTGTGATCAGGAGAGTCAAAATAGCCATCAAATGACTCAGAAGAGGATTGGGGCAACGCTGGAAACTGACGAAGACGGTGATTGGTGGAAGACGGTGATTGGTGGAAGACTGTGATTGGTGGAAGACGGTAATTGGTGGAAGACTGTGATCGATGGAAGACGGTGATCGGTGGAAGACGGTGATTGATGGAAGACGGTGATTGGTGGAAAACGGTGATCGGTGGAAGACTGTGATCGGCGAGTATATTACTGCACTAACACTACACTGCATATACAGTATATTGACACAGGTTTGGGCAATAACAAGTTTCCTTGGAATGCAGCTGTAATAAACTAGCAAATTTACAGGGGTCTTCAATATAACCTTGAACATCCAGATGTAATGTCTGGAATACAGATAGCGACACTATGCCCACCTGAATCAAAACTAAGTGCAGTATTAACATTACTTACAGTAATGTATAAACACAGTTTTTTAACCTTAAGGTGCCTTGTTTTCAATAAGTAAAAACATTGAAATGCAACAAAATTAAAAAACAATCCTGCGCTGTTGTTCATACAAACTTACATGCAGATGAAACTTGATGAACCTCTGTACCTGTGTAATATTGTTCCTCTTTGCTCATTCCTCTGTCATAGGGTCTGGCCTTGGCTCATTTTGTGTGGATCGCTCCACTTCAGGTGATACTTTTACTGGGTCTCATTTGGGACTTGCTGCAGGCTTCTGCTTTCTGCGGTCTGGGCTTCCTTGTTATTCTGGCCTTGTTTCAGGCATGGCTGGGGCGAAGGATGATGAAGTATAGGTAAGATGTTATCATTTTTTCTATTGTAATAATGGAATATAGCATTATTTAAATTCTGAAGTGTTTTACACGTGACGTACAGCATCACCCAACTCAAACACCGGCAAGCTGCCAAAACAAGCATTACTATTGTTACTAAGCAGGTGTGTGGCTCCACCACTGTCAAGTCAACGATCTGTTGCATCAACATAATCACACTGATATACAATATTATATACTGTGCGTTTATAATAACTGATAGGTATAGTAATCCTGGATCGTTACCTACACAGCTATAGATTACATATTTATTCTTTATGTTAATGTCTTATAGAGACAGAAGAGCCGGCAAGATCAATGAGCGACTTGTGATCACTTCAGAAATCATTGACAATATTCAGTCTGTAAAGGCCTACTGTTGGGAAGATGCAATGGAGAAGATTATTCTGTTGCTTAGACAGTAAGTATATTGTGTGCGGCTTTATATTACTCAGTCTTTTGTTAGAATCAGGCTGTGCTGAAATATCTGATTATTATGGTATCAAATAACTTCAACCCTAATGTGACACATTTTCTGTATATTAGTGTATTTTACTAAATACAATGTTACTACATACAGGGTTTTTTTTAGGGAGGATGTTATCTCCACCATTGTCTTTGATTTGTTGCCTATTTCTTACTAGTCGTTAGGTGTGCGGCAGTACCAAACACCCATTCTAAATGTTGTAAATGCCGTGGTTACTATTGATCCCATACACATCCGCTCACTTGCTGCTGTAGTGTCAATACAGTACCTGTGAGGACCCCAACATCCCAGATGTCTATCATGTCATAGTGGAATGTTGGCCATCGATTAGGACATGGAAAGTCAGTGGAATTACCAGAAACAGTAATGTGGCCTATGAGCCATAATAATATAACTAGTAATAACTTACAATATTCAATGTTAAATACAAACACATGAGCCATACACACAGTGAACAAGACTGTAGGGACATTGTTCACACCTCCAGAAAACTGAAACACAAAAAAAAACTGGACTGATACGGGTATACCTTGACGTTTGGTAGAGTGGCTTAGTATACATTTTTTGCAAAAAACGTATCAACCAAATACCCTGTGTTTTATCATCTTTTTACCAGCACTTGCTGTCTACTGTAACTTTTTACAACAGAGTATTTTTATACGTTTGTTTTACTGTCCTTTTTTTCTGTGTTTCAATGTTCAATGTTAATATCAATATTTGTATAATCTAATATGTCTCTATTCTGTGTATCTATCATTACTGTAAGTCTGTTGGAAAAATACAAAAGGTTATTACATTATGGTACCTATAGACAGATCCAGATGCTCCATGCTAACTATCAGAAACAAGCCGTTGTCCCATCTAAAATGTTACACAGAAAAAGCACTGAATTGTGCAATCAATAATCATCAAACGGAATATGTCACCAGGTTTGTACAACCCCATCTGAGAGTAACATGATGTAGGGACAGAGACCTTGATTCTAGTGATGAATCACTTGCTGGGCTGCTTGGTGCAATCTTGATATCACTTTTATCTGCTGCACATGTACCAGTTCTCTGAATGCTGAGTTCTGTATGACCCTGCCCACACCACTGATTAGCAACTTTCTTCCTATGCACTGTGTACAGAGAAAGCTGCTAATCAGTGATACTAAACAGAACAGGAGGACTACATGGTACGAAACAACTAGTCCTTAATATCCTGGTGATAAAACACTGATTTTATTGAAACTACAACAAGCAGCCCAGTAAGTGACACCTCACTGGAATCAGGGTCTATTCCTGTACGGCACGCTTTTCTCATCTTAAATAAGAAAAAAACCTGGTGACAGATTCACTCTGAGAAAGTTTCTGAATGCGTATATATCTGATTTATATCACTTTGAGCCTGAAACTCACAGCGTGGTTTGCTTTTACACAGGACGGAACTGAAGCTCACCAGAAAAGCTGCGTATGTGAGATATTTCAACAGCTCAGCCTTCTTCTTTTCTGGCTTCTTTGTGGTGTTTCTATCCATTCTTCCACATTTACTAACTCATGGGATTACTATCCGTAAGATCTTCACCACCATTTCATTCTGCATTGTTCTACGTATGACTGTTACACGCCAGTTCCCCTGGGCAGTACAGACCTGGTACGACTCTCTGGGAGTTATAAATAAAATCCAGGTATGCTTGTCTATTGCGGAACAATAGGATCAGAACACTAGAAAGATTAAAGGATAAGATACATTTACAACACAGCGTTTGTGTGTTATATGAGCAGTGAAATCACTCGGTAATCACGATAGTGAGCTTTCTCATGCTCAGGTGGATGTTTTCCAATATTCTTTACATTATAGAACTAAAATAATAAGTGTGTTAATAATTTTTTTTCCATTTTATACCATTAAGAGGTAAATAGAGTATACTGCAGTACCATGAAAGCTTCCATTGTGAGCACTTATTGACATGTCAATATGACCCATACCTACTTCATGACCTACTGCTGTAGCAAAAGTAAGCTGCTTTCTACGGCTTTGTACCTGTACAGACCCAGAGAGGTACAGAGATATATCACCTGCTCATTCTGCCTGGATTAATAAAACATTTATCAGCACAACACAACCAAATTCAGCAAGCTCCTCAAATCAAATATTTAACGAGGTGCTACACCTAATTTTACAAAGATCTCAGGCGTTTGACTAGTTCTATAACTCTGGCCCCTGTTTTGTTTCCTGCTCGTTAAGAATTTGGCTTAGACAAAAGGATTTTAGTAGATGTTAATGGGTTGTCCACTTTTAGGAACTTTTTTTTGTAAATTGGTTGACTGGGACTTTAACATTGATGAGCAGTTGCGGTTGACATCGGGAACAGATGATCGGCGGATTTGCCAGGTGTTGCACCCCCATTGATCAGACATTGATGACCTATCTTAAGAATAGAACCGTGTTTGCCATGCTGTCACGCAGATGATCGGTCCCACCCATTCATCTGAATGGGGTTTGTGTTAGTGTATTGTTCTGGTACCTGAACTGAACTTTTTTTAGATGTTGGGCCCAACCCATTAGATCCGAACATCCACGGGTTTGCCCATCGCTACTCAACTGATTTGTGACTGTGGACCATCAAAGTTTAATATGCAAGGAAAGAGAGAGCCTGTAAAAGCCAAACTGTTCCAAATTTTTAAGGCAACCCAACCGAAAAAAATATTTTTATACCCAAATACAAGGACTAGGTGCCTCTTAGTCGACTGCTCTGTATAAACTCACCCCCAACACTGATTAGCAACTTTTTTGTGAATGTACAGTGTACACAGAAAGCTGTCAATCAGTGGTGTGGGAGGGGTTATACAGCGCTCAGCATTCTGAGCACTGCTACATCTGCAGCAGAGAAAATCATGATTGTATGTAAAGGACAGCAAGCAGACCAGCAAATGACACATTGCTAGAATCAGGGCCTCAGCCTCTACATTATGCTGCTCTCAGATTAGAAGGCAAAAACCTGCTGACAGATTCCCTGGCTGAACCTATTTGGCTGTTTATGCCAACCATTGAGATAATAATGTCAAAGCTGGATTGAAAACCGAAATGTATTTATATAAAACCTTTTTTTAATTAAGGTTACTTATTTGTTCAGGGTATTTGTTCAGTAGCTACACTTTTATTTTTTATTTTTTAAATCAGTAGTACAAGTGGAGATAAGAAATATTGTAATATATCTTAATAGAGAATTATGCTTCTTCTTCCAGGCGGCATTTTTTGTCTCTGTCATTGGTCATTCATGCTTCAAATCTGCTTAATTCTGTCTACAAATTTGTCTTCAGTGTGGGATCAAAATATACCTCCTGTCTATAAATCTATGCAGAGATGTGGGGGGCTACCATGAAGGGACAGAAACAGTTTCCTGTCAGGATGTCAGATAGGACTCAGTGTGTGTCAGAAGCAGTCCTAAGGTATGGACAGTAAGCAGTAACGCTTGACTCGTGAGGGGATTGAAGACTCGTGTAGAGAATAGGACTCTCACTAACTGGACTGTAGTATTGAGCTGGGTTATGGTGAAGGAAGGTGAAACAGTGGAGACAGAGGCCAAGTGCATTTAGAGAATGTTATTGAGATTGTGTGTGAAAATGTTCCATATTGTGAAGGAAACGTTCCTCAAGCTTTGTACTCGCTGTCTATTATACATAATCTCCACCAAGTTATTGGTCAGTAAAAAGATTACTTTTGACTAATGGTGTGCCTCATTGAACTGCTCAACATAAGCTCCTGGGCAACCGAAGTCATTGGTAGCAGGCTAGGTCATAGCACCCCCTTAGACAAAGTCCACATGTAGTCAGGACCCCCACTATCATGCAACATGCCGACTCAAAAGAGTATCTGGCCCACTGCGACAGCCCCGCACCACGTTACATATACATACACATTGTAGCTTACCGTATTTTGCAGTTTATAAGACGCACCGGATTAGAAAACGCACCCCAAAATTTTGAGGAGAAAAATAGGAAAAAAACCTTTTTTTTTTTAATAAAATGGTGGTGCTTCTTACAATCCATGCGTCTTACTGCTTGCCGGTGGTGGTGGCTGCAGTGAAGCGGGGTCCCAGAGTCGCTGCTGGCAGAGGCAGGAGTGGGACGATGCTGCGGACCTCAGACTGGGAGAAAGGGGTGTTCAAATGTGCGACGCTGTGGGTATTCGGTGGTGCGGGGTCTCCGCTGACATTTTATGAAAGCCCGGGACCCCCGCACTTCCATGGTTTATTTTGCGGTGAACTCTGGGAAAATAGGCGCGGGGGTGCCGCATGTGCAGATGGAGATTTGGCGCTGAGATCTTATCTCCCGAGATCTTGGTGCCGAGATCTCCATCTGTGCATGTGCTGCCCCCGGCAGCCATTTTCCAGGAGTCCACCGCAATGCAAACCATGCAAGTGCGGGGGTCCCAGGCTTTCATAAAATGTCGGCGGAGCCCCCACACCACCGAACACCCGCAGTGTCACACCTCCAAACACCCCCTCATCCCAGCCTGTGGCTTGTAGCAACGCTCCACTCTTGCCTCCTCCAGCAGCGACCCTGGGACCCTGCTCCACCACAGCCAGTAAGGTATATTCGAATTATAAGACGCACCCCCATTTCCCCCCCCCAAATTTGATGGAAAAAAAGTCTTATAATCTGAAAAATACGGTATTCTGAAAAGTCACCTAAAGTGATAGTACCACTGTGAAGAGGAGTTTTTAAGTAAATACTTGCAATCCCCGTACACACTTTTTCTTCCTGGAAACATGTCCATAAATTGAGTGTGTCACTCTACCGCCTGACATTATTCCGTCTAAGAAGCATTCAGCTATCAAGATTCTCCACTTTTTATTCCATGGAGATTACAACCAGGAATGACTCCTGGCATTCTTCCTAATCTGAGACCTAGGCCACGATCTTATTGTCAGAAGTAATCTTCAGGGTTGTTTGGATGACATTTTGTTTGATGATGCTGATTTTTGTTTTTATTTAAATAGCACCTAATATATTTCAATATATTTAACAGGACTTTTTACAAAAAGATGAGTATAAGTCACTGGAGTACAACCTGACAACCACCGAAGTGGCCATGGAGAATGTAACCGCTTCCTGGGATGAGGTCTGTATACTTGATTATTGACTCTATTTTGATTGGGTTTTTTTTGTTTGTAATGGAAAATCACTTTATTTTTAAAAATTGAATTAATAATTGTAATGTTTTCATACTTGGCAGTAACAGAAAGCAGTGATTGTCACTATCATCCTATAATCTCACAGATGAAATTCTGCCTTGGCTGTAGTACAGTTTACTCATAGTATATGCACTGCCTGCAAACATGGAGTTACAGCTGGAAGCATGTCTAACTATGTATTAGAAAGCTTTTTCACCCAATTATAAAATCCTAGCACTAAAATGGTCCTTTCTTACATTATTTTCCTACAGGGAATTGGAGAAGCCTTTGGAAAAGCCATGCTTGAAAATGGAGGCAATACCTCTAAGGAAGACCCCAATCTGTTTTTTAGTAACTTTACGTTGCACGTCACTCCGGTGCTTTCTAATATCAGTTTTAGTCTGGAAAAGGCACAACTTCTGGCAGTTGCGGGCTCTACAGGATCTGGAAAGGTAATTATTGTTGTCTTATAATATTTCTGTTATTTAGCACAAAATATATACAAAACAGATCTAAGTACCCAATGTACAGGAGGCAAACGTCTGTTCTTTATTGTGCCAACATTTTCCACAGCAATGTACATAGTGATCATTCACAATAGTCTGTGTCTGCGTTCAGCGTGTTTGAGAAGTCTCCATCAGATCACTTTTTGCTGGTACGAGGTAGGCTGCTGTAAAAATGGACGGACCCTCTGTTGAAATGTATGTCAGCAGAAGACAGATCAGAATATGGGTTAAATGTTACATACATCTTTACAGTAGACAATTGGATCTGTTTGATGTCAAAAACTGTACTTTTTATGGATCAAGTTTCTGCTTTTTCACCTACAAATATCCAGAATAGCAGCAAAGAAGTTAGGTTATGTACATACAGAGTTTTTCGAGGAGTTTTTGGAGCTGAAACTTAGCAGTAGCGCTCTAAATCCTCCTTTAAATCTTAAAACTCCTCAAAGCCTTGAAGACTCTGCTCAGTTTTTGCTCCGAAAACATCAAAACGATATGTGGTAGGAAGAAATATTCGCATTACTTTAAGGCTTTATGTGTTTTGTCCATATCACTGGCTTCCAACAAGTGATTGTTAAAGGTAACGACCTGTTGTGATCAGTTCTGTTAGTTAACCCTCACTTTGCTAACATACTAGAAGACATTGCACTCAAGTGTCTGCACTCATTTGTATGTACATGTGATATGTTACGTTCCTTTATGACATCTACAGTTATGCTAAATTGTTTTCCCAAATGATCTACGATTTGCTCCTAAACCTTTGGCTCGTTCCTGACCTCAGAAAGGAAACCGGCGATAAGCCTGGCACTGAGCTGATACTTGTTACACCCTCCCTGCATTTCTCAACTCCTAGTTTTGATCAAGGTTGCTGTCTACTAATTAACTAAAGAATTATTGCCGCTTTCAGTGTGTGAGCTAGTCAATCCTTATCTGTTGATGTGACATCTGGGAATATGATTTTACAAGGTGATAATGTGGAGTCATTTGTCACAGCGCTAGGTATTAGCCGCTGACAAGGACAGTGCGGAGACTTTCCCACACAGGATTGTGTATGTCTCACTATGACCTTTTTACAATTGGTTGTGGCGCTTACTACTATTTAGAACTAACATTTGTTGAATTAAAAATATAATAAAATGATTATTTCACACAACCGCATACAAGACTTCTCCCCTGCTTCCCCCAAGCTCTGGAACACACTACCCCAACACATCAGACTTTCCCCTACCACGGAAACCTTCAA